>JABMBT010025275.1:0-14298 GCA_018906895.1 Odontocolon sp. PSUC_FEM 10030002
TATTTAAAGTCACTTATTATCCCGTTTCTATATACAATCCACCATAGTCCCGAGGACTTCCTTCTACCACATGCTTCGCTGTATAACAAATGCGCTATTTTCTTTCCTTCTTTGTGTATTCTCTTCTTCCTCATCTCTTTACAACAGACCTCTTAACGACGCGAATTTATTTTTCCATTTCCGCGTGAAAATTCCAACGAGTCGAGATATATCCTTCGTAGGTTACCGTATGCCAGTTGTATTCGTACGTATAGGTAACCCAAGTATGTATTATGGTGTACGTGAGGAAGGAAAGCCAATATAAAGTATCTTTCAGCAGCAGCAGGGTGCTGTACGCTAGAAGACCGTTGCATTTTGCGGAGCACCATCAGTACCAGCGAAAAGCATATAGCCTGCTCCTAATAGTACTTACCATCGGATCCCCGCATGGCGATTCTGACCGAGTTACTGCAATTTCTGCTACAAACTTTTCGACGGACATTGTATTAAGCCGGTCAACTTCACTATATACAAACCTGGTGTATAGTATGACGAGAGTCGAGAGCTGCATCCGCGCTCGCGTTCGTTCGTTCCCCTTTCGTTGTTCCTCCTCGTCTCTCGACCGCTGCGTCCGAGTCTCATTACCTTGCGGCTACCGTGGCTAAATAACCTATTATGCATTCCCGGGGGTACGAACGGTCGAGCGAACGAACGGCGCACCTCTCTGTGCTACGTATATGTACCTAAGCTATCTAGCTATACGTTTCTCGTTCGTTCCTTCTAACCGCTGCTTACAAACCGCTGTTGCGCTTCTCCGGTGTATGTACTGCATCAGACTCGTTGCCGTTCAGAGAGGCGCTCCACGCGCGCTCCGTTTTCTCCAGCTTGGCAAAACCCGTAGCCCATTACTCCCTCATTTGCCCGGGCTCATAGAAATGTAATTAAATCTAAGCGGACCGCCACCGTCGTGTACGCGGATCTCGCGTTCTTCTTCCATACCTCTACCTGTTTCCAGTGCTGCAAAGTCACATGCTGACCCTGGTAGCACGTACATACGTATATGTGTTCTTCACCGTGGGAAACGGACCCGCTTGAAATATGAATAGGTAGTCGAGGTTGAAAGATGCAGAATTCAAGACTTTTCACCATTTGCGGTAATTAGGAGCCTTGGAGATGATCTTTATTTATTTACCGCCTCTTGGATGAGAACCAAAGTGTTATCACGATTTTGATAAATATAATTGGGATAGGGGAAGTAGAATGCGTCGATCTGCGTAATGTATGCAAGGATCTGACGAAATTTGAAGCGTAATACGAAAACGGACGGTAAATGATGGAACTGCCAGGAAATCTTGAATGGTGCTTCCTTATTTTGTAAGATGTATATAGTGTACTAGTATGGTATATATACACAACGTTTCGATTAAATTGCAAATGAAATGGAAATTGGAATGATAAACAAGCCAGCGTGATATAAATGCGGAGAATATAAATTTTCATAGCAATCCGCGGACAATTATTTATTCTCTACTTGTGTAGTATATATAGGTATGAGAACATATGTATATTCCCTTGGCTATTTACTTAAATGTGGTTATAAAACAGCTGTGAGTATGAATTTGAAATATTTGAAATATTTCGCGCCAGACCATCCTGCTTTTTATTTCTCATAACAGTATAGGCAACCGAACAATCTCAATGCGTAACCGCCGCATTTGGAGAGGGGTACGAATCCATCCACCTATCTTGATTCCCATACTCCACTTTTACCCTCTTTTTCATCTCTTTGTACCAACTGCACTTTGCAGTATGCATCCACCTACCTACCTTTCTTCCAGCAAGTTACTTTTAACTTTCGGAGTTTATCTTTCTCACGACTGCTTTCCACTCGGTTCTCCCTCCCACTTTTTCCCCAAGCCAGAGCTCTCGGGCCACTGCAGTTCAGTCCACGGGGAGGTATGAGGAGTGCAGAGTTGGTTTCGTTCGGAAAGGGGTAGTTTTCCCCCCACTTTTCTCATCGCCCGACACCGGGCTTCGGGCTACATTACTTCCTCGTACATCGCCTTTTCGCCGTCCGACATCGAGTTGTCCCACCGAGTTTCGACTTTTTGCTGCCGTGAAGCTGCAGTTATTGCAGCTCTACCGCGTCGTTCCTCGGGGGTTCACGAGTCCTTCACGTAGACGAACGCGAGCCAACTTTATACTCGGCGCGTTATGAATACCGTGATTGCGAACGAGGTGAGGGTGCGCTAGCATGTTTCACCCCCCTTCCAGGCCAGGACGAAAGTTGTTCGTTCGCCCGGTCATTTTAGAAACGGTGAACTGGGTCACCCAAGAGGGTACGGTGCAGTGTTCCAGTGGGAGGGAAGGAGGAGGAGTTTAGCCTGATGTGCACTGGTTCATACATACATACCTTCTCCGTACCTCATACTAGGTACACATCTAGTGTATACGGAGTCGTAGTGAATAGGCGCGGGGTTGCGGTTCGCTGACTTGCCTTCTGCCATCCACTCTCTCGCCAGCTACACATCACGGAACCAGAAAAGAGGTGTACACGGACCGAATTCTCGTGCGGTGGTTGAAACTGGGTAGGAAGTGCACTGCAGTCAAGAATGACAAATTTGCTACGTGCACGAAAATCTCGTGGGTCTAATTCCTTGATTTATCTGGGCGACGTGATCTGGCGTCCGATTCATTACGCTTCGATTTTTCCGATGTTCTGTCATTGCAGTTCACTATATACAGAATGCTACAATCGTTAAGCGAAGTTGAAGACCTGCAGTTATCAGCATCGATGATAGCTAGAACAATACCTGCTCTGTTTTACATCCAGCACTATCTCAATATAGCATCCTATTTATTTTGGCACTATAAGTGATTCTGTTCGTGCTGTCACACTTGTTAAGCGGAATCAATCCATAAACAATCAATCAGCCGACTGACTTAATAGTTTCGATAATTGCCCACTCAGAGATCACCGAGTGAATGTATACCTGCTCTGAGTCTCCATCACCGAGTACCAACTCTGACTTAACTCTCATTCTATCTTCTCGCATTCGTCTCATCCACATTCTCTCTCTATAGATAGATAGACCTTGCGAGACGCTGGGTATTTTTTTTTTTTTTTTTTTTTTTTCACAATGACGGATAGCCACGGCGATTAGCGTCAATCGCGAGGTCTGGTGATATTTGTTCGTTAACCTAGGGCTTCGATCGTCGTTGGCGGTGGAGATACTCAGACTCGCCCGAGAACTAACCATCAGCGATAGTGCATAGCACACTCGTTTCTGAGCTCGCTCTTCTCCCCTAATTGACGTGGCCATCTTGCTTTCTTCACTGCTATACTCTAGCTCACGTCGCGGTTTCTTCTTTTTCTCTCAACTCTTTCGCCTTTCCGCTGGACATCACGACGACAAAGACGAAGAGAGCCAGCCGTCGTTCTACCTTGTCGCGTCATCTCCTAACGACCTTTCTAAAGCTACTGCAGAGCGAAGAATACGCGCCCTCTGGCACTCGTCACGTGAAGAATAGTACATATATATATAGTGAACCTATGATTCTCCACGAAACTTAGACAACGAAAGGAATGTCTTTCCTGAAGGACAGTAGAAGACGCCTCAAAGAGTTCTTACGTATATTTTGAATGAATTTGCTTCAACTTTTTCAAAGCTGATGAAAAAGTGATTGACATATGTTCTGTACATTTACACACTCGACGTACATGAGGTATTGGTCTTGTAATTTAAATCCCGCATCAGTTCATGATAGCATTATCAACGCACTCAATAATATTTGATACATTTTATTGTAAAAGTGTCTCACTCATTTTCGAATCGATTCCTCGTTTAATACGAACGTTTCGACACCAGGCTATACAAGAGTATATACTATACCATAGAACAGAACTGTACGATTGGGTTTCAAGTGCAAATTCACTGCTGCACAAAGTTTACAGCATACAGTAGCGCTGGTGCACAACAATATCGTTTTTGACACGCTGCAGTGCGTTCTGTGTACGTTCGCTCGTTCGCGCATTGGATTTGTTTGACTCATAGTTACGTTTGAGCTCAAACTACGCTACTATAGTAGAGTATGCAGACAAACGGGCTTGGATGGACAACGCGTTGCACGAACTTTACGACCTCACGATCGGAGTTGCAGAGTGAAACTCGGTCATGGATTTCCAGAGAGGTAGAACGACGAATGGCATGAGGGTGGAGAGAAAGAGAGAAGGATGTGAGGGATTCGCTCGTCACCCTGCTACATAGCATAGTATATAGCAGAACCCAGTAGCATCCAGAGAGGTGGCTCGTAGAGGGGTTGAACCGTACAACGTTCGAAGCTTGGTGTATGGGGCTTGATGCCACCGGTGCGGGACGCAATTTGAGAGCAATCGACTGAACGACACGCCGCAAATCAAACCCGTCCATGGTGTTCCAGTGCACCTAGCTCCATCCTTCCAGCATCCACCTCTTCGTCGTTTGCCTCTCGACCCTAGTTTCCTCTGGTCTTTCTCTACAGTTTCACTGCAGTCCGTTCATTCTGGTCCTAGCTTTACACCAAATCTTCGTCCCCCAAAACCCTCCACGAGGTCAAGGGAATTCTCTCTCTTTCCCTCTGTATCCCTTTCTATCCATCTACTCTATCGATTCGAGGTGGTACCCTCCAACAAATGCTGCCGTCAATGCATCGCCTCAATTACGTATAACATCGTCGATACTGTTAATTGAATCGATTGCTTCCAGATTGACAGATACTCAGGTCACCTGTAAATTTCCAGAATCACACGTCGCAGTATCTTGCTAGAGGAAATAGGTGTATCTGCTCTCAGGTCTGCGTTAGCCCGGACATAGCGTCAGTAGTTAGATCTACTGTGCACTGATGATGCTGGCTGGCTGCTGCTCTGTTGCTCTCGGCTTTGGTATCTAGGATAGTACAGCAAAAGCCAGCAAGTTCACGATTCACTTTGTCAACGCGTCTTGCCTCTTCTCCAAATCCCTCGGAGAATCGAACGGAATCCTCTACACCAAATCCACTTTTCTGTAACGTTCTAGCTGACTTTTCCCTTCTCTATAACGGAGGATGAGAAAAATTTGTACACGAGTCACGCGTCTCGTCGACTCGAGCAAATGTTTATTGTCCTGTGCATTCGCATCGCGTATCCAATTGGCAACGACAGCTATTTATATTGATAAACTAAGAAGTTATTTGCAGTTTCGATTACGAATCATTAACTTTGATTAGCAATTAAAGAAAAATAATTAAATATGGTACGAAAAGCCTGTTAACGATTTGAATTTTATCTTATTGTCTATAACAATTGCCTTTTATTCTTCTATTTGCAGATGCTCTGAGGAAACAATACCAGTGAAAGAGCGCGCGCGTTGAAGTGACGCAAAATGAAGGCTCTCCAGGCATCAATCTCGTTGCTCCTTCTCATATTGGACTATGCTGCCTGCGTCGAATGGAAGAACAGTGCAGTGCTGGACAATAACTTCCTGGTATTATGGACTCCCGGTGATACGGAGATCACGTTCGAGATTCAAGTGAAGACCCAAGGATACGTGGGTCTTGGTTTCACGAGAGACGACGAGGAAATAGGAGTGGACATAGTCATCGGATGGGTTGATAATAACAGTCAGGTCCATCTTCAGGTGAGTCGTCAACAAGACATACGTGACCTTATTACATTTGGCCAATTGTTAAACTTGGCGGTGTAAATGTAATTCAATATAGCTATTACATATTATAGACTATATCATGACATGTAATGACGTAAGCTAAGAATAATACCAACACCAACATGACGTCGTAAATTCAGAACTGAAGTTGAGGGTATCAACCTTGTATTTCGTTAATATATGTATGTTGGTTCTCCACATTCCACCTACATAGAACCTACTTTGGTATACTTGAACTGGAGTAAGTGCGGTTATTCTCAGGCATCCATACCAAAGCGGTGGCTACCGCATTGCCGCCGGTCTTCCGTCGAATATCGTAATGATCGTTCGAGAACACTAATCTATGGAGTACGAGCTCCATAATGATAGTAGTTCGGTGGTTAAGTAACGGGTGTCTCGTTTCGATCGTTCGGATCCGATAGTTATCAATCCTCGGACAACCGAAGTGGCCTATCTCGCGCGCGCCCTGTCATTACGCTTTCTCTCAAACTCACTCGCTCTTATTGTAAGGCTCTGCGTCGTCTCTCTCATTCGCCATACCGGACACTCGCGTTATATCGCACGACATCGAGCGCATGCAGCAACGCGTTTCTCGAACTCTCATTGATCAATCGTCCTGGCACAACATCATAAATAACTTTGTTTAACAGTCTGAATGTTTTATATTGGTGTTTGAAATTTAAACAAGGATTCCGTTGCATGCGACACAGGAGTGTCATTGATCGAATAGATCAAAGTAGAATTACTAGAATTACTTAAAAATCTTTAAAAATAATTGAGAATCAAACTGAGAAATTCAAAGCATTATATTCAACCTTTATGCTCAATCTTATCTTCATTCTCGTATGAATCTCTAAACAGTTCCACATATATTAGAGTAGAGCAGAATTTTCCGTACTCCGATACCTAGATTCTCTTTGTGGATGACTAAATTTAGTATCGACATTAACCAACGGTTACCCCGGGTCATTGTACAGGGCTGAAGATTGAAACCAATATTAACATTACGTATAATCACTCAGTTATTTTTGATACATAATATATAAAGCAATCCAGCAGTTTTAGCAGACTATGTGTATCCACGAGACAGCATAGGTTTACAAATACGCCGAAGGTATAAAGTAAACCAAGTCCACAAGAAGGGATTGATCGATCGCTGCACATACATTGATGCTTCCAAGCTATGATTGCACACGGACGCGAAACTACAATGCGTTCTGAGGAGCCTTACATATCGCCGGGATATCTGTATTTCTTATAATAAAGCAGTGCCAGCATAAGGAGCGTCGGAAACGATTGGTTATACTGAAAAGCAATCTTCTTCTAGTTCCTTTATATTTTTCTCTTTCCCCACTTCAACATAGTCCAGCCCGTTCTCGCATCCTGCACCGCTTCTTCTTCCGATGTTCCATCCGTCTTGTTGTCGTTCTACAACGAAGATATCCGGCTATATCTACAGGTTTTGCAGTAAACGCAAGATAGACTGGTCTATACGGAACACTATAACCGCATCTGCCGAATAGGCCGAGTAGATACACGAATTCTGTACAATACACGGGAAACGTAGAGTATCCTAGTAAATCCTAAAGATAGTTTAACAACTATCTGGTAGCAGCGGTCCTGCATATCCTCGAAGGTAGCCAAGCTACCGCTGTTGCGATTACAGAACCAGCTCGTCTTTCGCGTGTTCGCAATTTTTCCAGTAGAATCGGTTGCTCCAGCAGTTCCCGTCGTTCCATAATGCATGTTGCTCCTGCTGTTGTGACTGCAGGGAACGCCGACGCGACGGCATCGGCGGCGGATGTGGATGCCACCACGACGGCGGCTTCACCACGAGATCTGCAATATGTGTATCACGTGGTCCAACCGCTACTCCGTCTTTTCTCGGTCCTCAACTCGCCTTCCTCTATCGCTCGTTCGTTTACTCACTCGTTGCAGTTCTTTGTCGTTCGGGTCTTCGTCCTTGCTCGCTCGTCGTTATTTCTTGTTCATATGTGTCTCTCATCCTCGTTTTCTCTTCTTCATCTTTCCGTCGCTCTTTCGCTATGCGATGCAGCCGTCTCGCTGAACGTTCTCGTATACTGGTACGCCGATCCGGCAGCTACCACACTCGAACAGCAGATGAGACCGATGACCAATGGCGAGTGAGAAGCTTTTTCGTTATGATCGTAATCTTAGAACCAGATCAACGATGCTGATGCCCCGGGCATTTCAACCAGCTTGACGAGTGCGGGACCACGAACACGTATACTCGGAGCCTCGTACAGAACCTCCCGGATATTTCTTGTCGTTCACGTTTCGTATATATCGGTTCTCCATGAGTTACGTTGATACTATACGTATGTCCATTACGTTCCAGCATACATCTGTAACCCTAACCATTATTATTTCTTGTATTTTACCTTGCGATTGGTTCCCTTAGTCTTCATCATAGAATTCTTCAGTATTGGTATTTGTAAAAATTCCAACAAACTTCTCCGGGTCGAACAAAAATTTGTGTCATCTCAGTAATTTTATACGACATTAGAGAAAGGCTAATCCAGAAGAAGACCAACAGCGGGCACTGAAATTCCGAATATACTTTAAATAGGATTTAAAATCTGCAGTATGCTGACGCCAATTCATTTTCATTATCTCTTTAACTTTCTTTGTTTCCTTTTCTTTCCTGATCTTTGCTTGTAAAATTACCGAACCTCCTTCATTCCATCTCTTTATCGCTATCTTCCTTCCGCAGCTCCAACTGCCTCAGCCAATTATTTTTTCCGCCTCCCCCGCTACTTCCACATCTCGAAGTTCTACTACGGCTAAAGTCGCCCCGCGTTGTTAAATCCGACCGGCGAATAATCGTGGGAACGACGTCGAACGAATTTAGTGTTGCGAGCAGTCCGGCGAGCGGGTACGAGAGTCCTCCACAAACTTTTCGCCTCGAGCCTCGACGCGGAACTTGACCAAGTTAATTCGCGTTTCTCTATGTGCTGCTGGCTCTGTTCGTTGACTGCAGACTCTCAAAGCTAGAAAGGATATATTCAATACCGCACAGATCTGTTGTGCCCTTACACTTACAGAAAATGATTAAAAACAGAAAAACATGAAAAATCGAAGTTTCTTGGATCTTTATCATATATCCCTTCCGATTTTGGAAAAATTTCTATGTTATTCGTAATCAGCGGAAAATTTGCGATCAAAAACACCCTATGTACTTTGAAAAATACAAAGAAAAAGTTGGCGCGCCAACTTCACTTTTCACTTTCACTTTTTGAACTTTTTTTTTTATCGCTTCAAAATCGTTTAAACGTGATTGATAGTCGTTTATTAGCCACTGATAGTCAAAAGTTTTGAGCGGATATGTTAGAAATCGAAGAAACGTCGAATTTTCATGTTTTTTTGGTTTTAATCATTTTCTGTCTCGCTGCCCGCTTTGCCTCCATTTCCGATTTTCAGTTTAGGTGGCCACTTTGCCCCCCTGCCCACTTTACCCCATGTTCCCCTAATGAAAAAGGTAAAAAATGTCGGACTTACATGTGGCAAAATAAATAAATCAATATGAGCTGAAAAACGAACGAGGCCGAGAGCTGGATCGAAGAGAGAAAAACAAGTACCTCTCGACCGTGACAGCGTATAGGCTTAGCAAAATTACGTATTCCACCGTGAATTTCAAACCGGGGAAACTAAATTAAAACCAACTTGAAAAACCTCTCGCAAACTCCATTCGCTCCAGTATCTATCGTATACACTGGATACTCACTACTGGATACTATACTCCAATGCTATTATTTATTTTATATTGAATTACGTGGTGGCTCCAGCGAATTCACCGAATCCGGTGGATTAAAATTTTCTGAACTGAACAACGAGCACCTGGGACTTGACATTTTTCCTATACTTCTTTATCTCTTTTGCACTTACTTTTATTTACTACGGAACAACTTTATTTCAAGTTGAAACAACTTCAATATCGTCACTACAAAAATTACCAAAGTGAATGTAACAGTTTGTTCCCATTGTTTTTTTTCTCTTGTTCCTTTCTCTTTCTCTCTTTTTCTTCTTCCTCTCGTTACTCGAGGATGTCAAAAGTCCGCGTTTTCGCACTGTTTGAAGTCTGTTTTCGTGCAATGGAAATGTGCGGTCGAAGGAACTGAACAGCAGCTTCCAAATACAAACGGGCCTGCAGCAGCATCAAAGTGCAACGTACGTGCAGTCCCGATCATTCGGTATCCCGGGAGACCTCTCGCCATTAATGCTTCGTGGGTGATGAGTTTGCGCACAGTACATCCAACCAACTTCTTCATCTTTACTTCAACGGCCGCAACTCGTTGCACATTCAGCCAAGATTACGAATCAACTTGTACTCTGAAACATATTTTCTCTCTGATATATCATCTTCCGTGTGTAATAACATAGAAGTGAAACAAACTTTCCCACACGATGCTCAACGCACTTTCAACTTGCACAGAAAGAGTAAAAGAGCAACAGGGTGCTTCGAGGGTGTGCGGTAGAAAATTAATTTTCACCATTTCGCTCCTTATTCGCTGCTTCCTTGATAGTTAATTCGTTTATAGCCTCGTGTTTGCGGTTCTATAAGCACATAACGACAAAACTTCATTCCTTACCTTATACCTTCTCAATTTTCATCCTTCATATCTGCTACACGTCTCTGACATTTTTTTCAATTTTAGTGACTTTGGTCTTCATATATATCCAGGGAAAAAAAAGACAGCGGAAATGAGGAACAGGATGAAGGATCGATGAAGTTGAGGCATCCAGAATGAGAGTTTGGGGCAAAAGCACAGGATGGAGAAACGAGAGGTGGAGAAAGAAGATGGTTCGATGAGGCGTGCGTCTTGTCCTGTGGCCCCTGGCGTGTCCACCCACGGAGACCGTACCATCAGGCGTGCGCGCGAGTGTTCAAGACCTTCGAGCTCTTCTCGTTAGGCTCGGTTATATGTTAATGCGAATCTGAGCTTGCGATACATACTGTAATATAAGTACCGAGTTCTCTGTCGCTCTCACTTGCAATAGCGTGCAGTCAGTACAAGAGTACAAGTACTTGGTACCACGTACCGCTAGCATCTATAGTGCTGTACATAGTACGTGTACTGACTGTACTGACTGTAAACTGTACGAGGACCTACAGCGCGTTCAAACAACCGGCTTTTACTTCGACTAGGTTGATATTGCCTCGGCATTTGCCGTCGTCGTGTTAACGTGTGCGATCCATGGTACAGGTTTTTCGTATTGTAACCGCGGTAAAACTCGACGACAGCCACGTCCGCGTAGCGATGAATTCCGGGTAAAGATCGACTACCGGTTAGTGAGTTACACCCAGAGCTACTTCGTACAAGTATAGTAGTCGTAGAATTATTGAGCGCACATGAATGAGCCGCAGGAGTCGAGTCACGGTCGATTTCATGACTGGCTCTGGTCTCGGAGTACTCTGAGTGATGTCTTGGAACTCGTTCGTCTCGCTTAGCGGAAGATGCTCGACCAGGGATTATCGCTGTCGTACAGTTGCACTCGTGCAACGGCAAATCAGTCGACGAGTTCCTGAGCTTCTTAAACAGTCAACCATTATATTGTAATGGCGGTTGGTGGGACTTATAATCGCGTGAGACTCGAAAATAGCTTTGTGGTATGATTATTATGATCACAACGTTATAGGGATTGGCGTCATTTTGCTATGAAGAGTCCTCTGTAATATAAGTAGTTTTACTGTCAGAAAAAAATGCAAAATTTATGACACTGGTGGAGCAATAGAATAACACTAAGGAATAAGGTGCAATGGGAAAGGTGTGGATGCTAAGATATTCTGTATATCAAAAAGTTTCCACGAGAACAGTCATCTCGTCTAGTCGAGCAAGACATCATCTCGCCTCTTCGTTTATTCCCATCTCTATTCCCAACTTTTTTTATTATACACGATTTCGTCTTTTTTTCATGCTTGTTTCTTATTCTCGTCTTAGTCTAACTTATTACGCTTCCCTATTTTACTCACTTTTTCTTCGATTCATTCGTTCTCACCCCATCTCATTCTTTCTTGCCCTCCTGTTCTCACTTCTTCATACCTCTCGCAAAATCACTTTTACGCGATCATAAACCGTACCGTCGTCGTACCGTACCAAGCAGAGCACAGTTTACATCCTAGCAGAGGGCGGCGCGTTAGAAATACCTCCGAGGGATTGTATTACCTGATGCTGGCTTTGTCCGGGGAACCAATCTCCCAGAAAACAATATAAAAAAAAGAAGAAAGAAAGAACTAAGGGAAACGGGTGTGAGTGAGAGACTGGTTAGCGGACATAGATGGATAAGGGACTGAGGTATATATTGTAGCACAGCAATCCTCCGAGTAGAGGACCACGATGGAATGATGGATCGTTTCCTGAATATATAGATCGGAGTTTAGTGCAGTGGGTGTTACTTTAGTGCTTGTGTCTCTCTGCTCGTTCAGTGAGTAAAATCTGTATAGCTATCTGGATTGGTTGACACCTTGGTTCGTTCCACCGGCCATCGCTTCTGGAGTTCGTACCGGTTCTATATTCAACTGGGTTCTTTTTTTCACTATCAGTTGATAACCAGCGACGACTGTTTCCAATACTGTCAAAACTCTTATACGTGGGACGTGAACGAGTGCTCTGCTGGGACTCGAGGTATCACATCTCGAACTCATTGGCGTCTGCTCATTCCCTAGTGGAAACAGTAGAACGAAGCAAAAATAAAGAAGAAAAAGTTGGAATAGTGACAGAAGGTATGGTGGAAAAGTTCTTTTTCCAGAAGATACATCAGGTGTAAGAATCACATAGGGTTCCCATTAGGAAGACATCAATACAGTGGTCCTGCCACTATTATTCTCATCACTTACCTCATCCTATTTTTACAACTGAAGGGTCATTAAACAGCCGCTGCGTTGTAACCCAATGACGTAGCTCGTTAATCAAATGCGCGACGAAACGGCTTATGTAGCTTCACCAAAATACAAGATTAACCGAAAAAGAGGGAAATGGATTTGAGTGTCTAGCATAATCGGTGGCAGAGTAAAAAAGAAATAGACGGTCAGCTGTAGCCTTGTCGTCGTGTTCGTTCAATTATAATATTTGTTCGTTAACCCACAGAGTAACTTTCCAACAAAATTGTACACAGTGCAGCTATTCAAATGCAGGACCCTCTGGTCAAGTTGAATTTGTTGGCGCACATGCTGGTTCAGTGGGCTAGTTCTCTCTTTCTCGTTTAAGTTTAATGAAAATTGATGTTTGACCGTGTCACTCGATGATTGCCCGATGAGGACTACCCGTGAAACACCTTGTACAGCTATGAGAGCTCATGCTCGGCACGTTTTCCTGCTATAATTTTCTCTCTCCCTCTATCCACACTCGTCCTCCCTTTTCCTCTGTCGATCTCACCCTCTCTTCCGCCACTCTCCGCTCACTCACCAACAGAATAGATTTATCGTGGCGGATAACGCTGATTCGATCGTAAATCGAGGACCGTAAAATCGTATTTATGCGTGGCCCGCGGTACGAGTGAGAGAGGATATAGCAACCGCGGATAACTGTATTCATGCTCGCAGGGCGAACGGACATACGTCACTTGCATATCTTTGCTACCCTCGACAGGCCGGTGTCACAGAGTAACATTCTGATATTTCGTTGCGTTATCGACAGACGATAGTGCAATTCCAAAACCACGATCACTACAACCGCAGCCACGATCAAATCACCGCGATATCCAGCATTTATTCAATATAGACGTAGGCTGCCTCGTCATATATACAAAATAGCGAGGGTTGTGCATGAATCAGCGAGCCGAGAAACGTGGTTTGACAATGAGTATCTGAATTCCATCTCGTAATACGAACCGTAGTGATTTGGATGCGAACATACGTCGGTCTTTACAACAGTGCATATGTTACGCGTGCAGAACAATGTAACCAGTTTTTTGAAAAAAAAAAGGAGCTCCGAATTTCAGAGACAAAGAATAATTGTAATTATAAATTATGAAAGGAATGTGTTAGAGTAGAATACAGATTTGCAATATACCGCAACTTTCTGATTTTCAGCTTTCACTATATATTCACTTTGAGAAGAGGAAATCCATTTCCCGTGAAAATTATCTCGCTTGGATGAGAGCCGTAGAGTTCGTATTATTTTCTCCGAGATAGAAAAATACGAGATTTTCAGAGACATTCAGAATACTGGCTGGTCTTATTTCATCGAGGGTTTTCCCGTCACTTATGTCTAGCAGAGTGGCGTTTTCTTCCGTCTACTGCTCATGACAGGAAAAACGGCAGCTCGACGGTCCACTCGTTGACTGTGAAGGATAAAGAGGAAGAGGAAATCTCGCGATTTCTCGATTATCTTTAGGTGTCTCTTGTATATATCGAGTGTCCCTACGAAGTTGAACTCAAAGCGATTCCTTCGCGAAGATCCGTACAAGAAAATGTTTTTTGCTACATAGCCATTCCCTGCACCCGGATAAATATGTTTTATTTTGGTGACGTCTACGCCTACACATTTATTTCTCATTGAAGAGCCTTATTACACAAACTGTGTTATGTTCATTGTCATATTTTTGTTTCCTTTGCTTAGTAATATTACCACCAGAGGTTTTTCCTTAAAGATTTCTTCTTTTTTTTTTTTACGTCGAG
>JABMBT010025386.1:0-14271 GCA_018906895.1 Odontocolon sp. PSUC_FEM 10030002
GGGGGGGGGGGTTTGCGAGAGGATCTTCGGTTTATCGGAGCCGAAGAGCTGAGACCAGAAGCTGTAACGTCGGGGTCGTACGTCGGTCCGGTGTATGGAACCGAGAGTAGCGGGG
The DNA here is from genome assembly GCA_018906895.1 of Odontocolon sp. PSUC_FEM 10030002. Lineage (NCBI taxonomy): Eukaryota > Metazoa > Arthropoda > Insecta > Hymenoptera > Ichneumonidae > Odontocolon > Odontocolon sp. PSUC_FEM 10030002. Next base: position 116 of record JABMBT010025386.1, read on the forward strand.
GATAGCCGAGCCTCGGGATAGGCGAGTAACTGCCGCGCATTACGAGGTCTTCAGGGCGGTTTGGATAAAGCAGCGTATAATTAGATAGGGTGTAAGATATATTTGGAGCTCGGCCATGTTGGCAGATTGCCAACTCCCTGTGCTCTGGCAGCTCGATCCTCCGGTTCCTCTTGCTCCTCTCTGCTGTTCTACGTCTGTGCTTGTACTGCATGCCCTTTACCAACCCTCTACCTACATCCTGAGAGCACGTTGTGTGAGAATTTGGTACAACGACTCTGTGAGAAGGGATGATGCGTTGGGGTGCAAGAGCGTAAAGCACGAGAGAACGAGCGAGGATGGAAGACTGAGAGAGAAGAAGCTGGGCTTGAAAGGGGCTTTTCGTCCAGATTGGTTACACTATGTTGCACGCCAGCCACGCTTCTCCTTCTACTTTCCTCATTCTCCTACGAGCTGCATTATTTTATAAATCATTTTCAAGCTGCCTCGTATAGTTTGCCCCAAAAGCATGAATAAGAATGGGACGAGCGAGCAGCAGTCGCTTTTCTTCGTAACCCTTTTTTTCTTCTTCTTCTTCTCTTTGGTTTGTTTTCGTATCAGCGCTGAGATGAGAGTCGAGCTAAGGGCGAGGAAAATCATGAGGGTGTGAACGGTTTAACGAAATGGAAAATTCTCCACACGAGAGATGGTGATAGACCGAAGGAAAGAGATATGTTATTTGATGGAAAATACGTCTGGATAAAACTGGAAATGGGAATATTCTTTACGATATTGGTCCCTCCGACATAAGTTCTCATACACGCTTTATATTTTCGTTGTGATCCTGGACGAAGCTTAAAGTACACTGAAAATCCGATCCGAGCTTCCTAAACTCGCTCGTTCGTCGCTATAATCAAACTTATGAGCTATCCTACTCCTTTTTTTTCAATCAGCTATAGATATCCTACTTTTAATTCTTGTTTCTTGATAAACGAGAGACGTACCATCGTCCGTTCAGGCTTCAGGCTCGTTTGCGAGGTCGCGTGTGAGAGGAGTCTCAACGAAGGAAATAACTCGAGAGCGATATCGCTTCGAGTCCGATGAGCGTCGACTGAATTTTCTCGTCCGATAATACCGAACGAGTCTTGGCCCTATCCTTATTGCCGTACAAAGTCAGTCGTATGGCCGGCAGTGAGTTCATGAAAAATCAAAGTTTTAATTCAGTTTCAAACGTGCAGTCTGCTCCGGCAATTATGAAAGTTTCGGTAATTGGTCGAGAGCGAGAGTACGCTTTTGATGGTTCGATGAGCGGCGATGGGCTTTGTTGAACCTTGCGTTTGGTCGGACTGGCTCATGTGTCGTATATATACCAGTATGTCTATCTATATATACACTTGTGGGTGCAATGAGTGAACTCTGCTGAGGGAGTAGTTGCGAGAAATCGCTCGCGTGCTTCGCACCCTTCCCGAACCTGATATCCCGAAGGTTGATCCGATTGTAACAGCAGCATCTAGTATATGTAGAAAGAGGTAGCGAGTAGGAGAGAGAGAGAGAGAGAGAGAGGAAGGAAGAGAGAGTGTACGCTATCTGTCAGAAACCCTCGGTACGCCGGCTGAACGGATAATGAGAGCTCAAACACCACAGGGGGTGAAAGGGGGTAGGTTTCTCGTTCAACGTGCTCGTGGAATCCCTGTACAGTTTCCGAATCGAGATAAATGGAGCTGAGCGCTAATAAACGATGTGTGTATACGAACAGTTGCAATGATGAAAGGAAGCAAAGATAGCGGCGTTAGAACGCCGTGGGAGAGAATATAGCCTCGTTGATACAGCCAGTAGAAAAGATCCGTGTTAGGTCAGACGGCTTGGCATGCGTGGTCCGGAAATTGCCATATATATATCCACGCTCCTGCGAGTCAGCTCGACAAGTTTACTGTCCGCACTTAAAATCCCAACCCCCTTTCCTTTCCTTTTCTTCAACGTCTTCGCACGTACACATTGCGCACATGCTATAGGATAATGTACAGTAGGTACTCTCATTCCTTACATGACTCGCGGTATCGCGTTTCACTATGATTCAAACCAACCAAGCTAGAGAACAAATTAATAGACGAGACGAGAGGGTGAAATCCAGAGTGCTGCTGTCTAACGACTTTCGAGTTTGATTCTGCGATAAATCTCAAATCTCGTTTCATACCTACTTTTACGGCCTTCCCTGCTCACCCTCCTCTTTCACCCTTGACAAGTTATACGAGCTGTTGGAATCTCGTCAAGTCCATGGGACTTTCTCAAGTGAGAAATCGAGTACGACTGACACGCACTCGGATAACTCTACAATCGATCTGCGGTTTTTGCACAAATGTCTGATATGTCATTTTTCTACTTGTTACAGAGAGTCTGAGAGAGTACTTCACCAAATACGGAGACATCACGGAAGTCATGGTCATGAAAGATCCAACCACACGACGATCAAGGTAAGAATATTCCGCGATACATTTGGACAATGATTTCAAGATAAAAAGGACGGAAATATCGCAAGATGGGTTCGACGAACCCGGAAATTGAAGGTCAGGGTTCTTTCGGGAAAGTCAAGCAAGATTACGAGGGCTGTTTTTTTTTCTACTTTGGATTTTCACGTGGCGTTCGGGAAACTCGAGAGCATGCCATACTTCAATCTTCTTTCTCTTCTTCTCTCGTTTCTCTGCTCACGAGCAGCGGGTGTTTTATCTTCCGTGTCAGGGCCACGAGCGTGTGATGCGAGCCCGGGTCCGGAAAAGCAGAACGGGCTACCGGTATGATTGACGAGCGAAGGACGTCGTGCAGAGAGCGTGGAGTCTGTGGCTAAAAATTCTCGTGGCGAGAAAGATACTGGCGAGTAACGTCGCTTGCGTGGGTTGACTGTCGTCTATTATTTTTTTCTCTCCTTCCTCGTTGCTGTTTGCGTTCTTGCACTCTTCCTCATTCTTTCGCTCGTGCTTCATCGTCAACTTCTTCTTCCATCGAGTTGACGAACGTTTTCCTGTGTCATAAATCCAAAGTATACTGACAACGCGATGATTTTATATATTCACTCTTCGTGAAATATAATTCCAAGAATCGTCGATAGTAAACCGATTGAACGATCAATAAAAAGAAAATAGAGTAAAACTGTTTGCTCTTTTGGTCTCTGTTTCTCCCTCCGATTTTCGTTCTCGCCGTCTCTTTCGCTCTCTGATATCGCCGTGACTTCCTGAAAGTGGGAGTAAATGCCAACATCAGAGTAATTACCAGTTTTTAAGTGGAAGAAACGAGAGGGCGACGAGAGGCCGAGGTAAGGGTAAGGGTAAGGGTAGTTCGTTCGGGGTGTAAGCGCCTCGAGCTAGAAGCGCAGCCATCCCTCGAGTTCTGCTGCAGGTGGGGCTGCTCGCTGACGGTTTGAGGGCACGGAGTACGAGGGCTTCCACGTTGGCTATATACAGTAAACTATAGCCTCGTCTGGTGAACCGATGCTGCGAGACGAAGGGATGAAACGAGAGTGAGAAGAGGGCGTTGGTGAGGGAGAAGGAGGGATCTCGTCGACGTGAGAGTTAAGCCGTAGGTATTCCGTTGAAGAAACTCGATGGAAGCGGATGCTGCGTAGTAGCAACGGTGGTGAGGTTCTCGGGCGCGAAACTCGCCAGCTTCTAAAGTAGAATCTCCTCCAGGAAAAACGGTGAGAGTGAAGCTACGAAGAACGGGAAGGAAGAATAAGAAGAATAAAAAGTAAAGGAAAAAAAAAAAAATCCCGTCGATCGCGAGCCATCTCCGCAGGAAAATAATTCCCTTTAGTGCACCGTCGTGTCCTAATCGTTTTCTTTCTTCCGCCGGTTGCTGCTACTGCTCCTCGGCAATCCTCTCTCACTTTCTCGCATCTGGCTCGGCTCGTTCTACAAAAGCAAAAACGAATTCTCCAGTTCAGTTTATAATTTAAGATGCAAGAAATATGATATTTCTCTTTCGATACTCTTGCCAAGAATCTGAGAAGAAACGGATTACTGTGCGAATTAAAACTGGCTTCGCTCAACTCCTGCTCTTCCTGATTCCTTCTTTCTCTTGGCTCTGAATATTTCTTCGATCAAATTGGGCAGTAAGATTTTTGGAGATTTATGAGTTTCATTGTACGTATTTCGAGCGATTATCGAAAACGTAATTCTTCGATGCACTGTACCTGTAATGTAGGTGGAAGAAGCGAGAGGGAAAGTTTGAAAACGGTGAAACTCGAGAGTCGATCGTGGTTAGAAGCGAAGAGACGCAGAGAGCGGGTTGTGCTTACTGGTTACTCTGCGGGTTGTAAATTAATGGTTAACCCGTGTGCCACACGAGAGGTCGGTCTGAGGGTGCTCCTCGCTTTATCTATGGGCGGCGTGTGTGCCGGGTCAAGCGTTCCAACCCGTTGTTGGATCTCCTGTTACGATAGCACTGAGGGGGTTGAAGCTTCTTCGTGAGAAAACCTTAAGCCCGATAAGATCAATACTGCGAACATGGATAGAGATTCTTCGGATCATATACGCTATCGGGAAGCTTTCGAGCTTCGCAATTTCCCCCTTGGGTACTGTGAACCTTCTCCCAACTATCAGCTTACCTTTATTTTCCTTCCTCTGTTTCTTTCACCTTTCGCCGCGAGATTCGTCTTGAGACGTGAAAAGGTGGAAAGTCGTCAGAGTCTCGTGATTTCTCGTTAAAGGAATCCAAATCCTCGTTTGGTGCAATTCTGCTGTGGTGGTTCTGACCCGTACAGAGTACGAAAGAATCGCCGCTACTCTTTCAACGGGAGTTGAAAGAGCAGCCACCCCATCGACAGTCTCATTTCCTGCCTCGAACTTATCAAGACAAATACCCTTCCCTCGTTCCCTTTTTCCTCTATTTTTCTTTCTGGCTCTCGTCTTTCTCCAGCAGTTCTCCTTCGCCCATCGCCTCGGACCATTCACCAGCCGATCGGAAAATATCTCTAATGAACAAACTATCCGATTTGAGCACCCCGCTGCAGTCCTACCAGCTAGACACTAGCCCCGACTCGACTCCGCTTCTTTCTCTTCGGTTATCAATCTTAATTTCAACGGAACCGTAGAGACGCCGCCTCGATATTCCAATCTCATATTTTTCCGCACTCCAGGCACCTCCGAGTACCATCATCCTGATAGTTCTGAAGAGTAGTCATCAACAAGCGAATACCTTAAAACGTGAATCTACGCTTGTACCTTCAGCTTTTAAATTTTTACTTTTTGATACCTCTAAATTTTGGACCATAAGAAATTGAAACCTCTGGATAATAACCTATTTGAACCTCCTCAAATATCAGATTTAAAATCTGAAGGTACAAATTTCATTGCTGTTAAGCTTCAATCTCTGTTGTTTTTAGGTGGAAACAGCTGTGAGAACCGAATGACCAAATTGTAATGGCACAAGTTACTCATTTAAATTCAAGGCGGAACATTCGGAAGTTCTAAATGTCGACTGGAGTTCTTATCGAGATTGATAAAGGCTTTTCCCTCATACCATACCGTCACATTATCAAGCCACTCGAGTAGACGTACAAGTGTGAGTAGAGAGAACGAGTCCCCTTCCAGACGCTGGAATATCCCATTAGATACAACGGTTCATCATACAAACGGCGGGGTACGCAGTTTAGCTGGAAACTTTCTCGATCGTGCGGGATCTTCCTGTTAGGTTGGAAAGATGTGATGGACTCTGGGGATTTGGGCGGATGAGAGAGAACGGCTGTGCTCTATGGGGATGATAAAGCGGGACGGATGGTAAAGTGAGTTTCCCGAATAATAAAAAGAAGTAGGTGCGGGAGGGATAGACGAACAGGACTCGTGGAAGAGCTCGTGAAGACTGAGAAGAGAAAGCTCTGAGCTTTTCAAGCCTCTAGTTCCACTTGCAACGGTAAAGTCGTTCGGGGCCAATCTGTTAATTCGATCGTAAATCGTCGTTAGCGGAAAATTTAGTTTGAACTTGAGGGCCGATAATTACACAGGTTTTGCTGAAGGAAGTCCGATCGTGGGTCTTGTAAGAAGGAAAGGCAGCTTGCAGAGGCTTGCAGAAGCTGAGAGTTACTGTGGGCGGAAAGGAAAGGAAAAAGCGAGCGAGGACGAAAATGAGAAGAGAAAGGAGAAGAGAGAAGGAGACTTTTCGGTCGTCTCTGGCGTGCGGTCGAAGTAGAATTTATCGGGCGATAAGCACCCTGCAACTTTCCACCCTTACGGTCGTCATTCTTTATCGCAGCGAAGACGAAAGCGCGAGATGCCTGCTTCTGCGCTCCTGGGGCTGCTTTGCAGAACGAGCTTATCAAGTGTATTCTCTGCGTCTTCGCTTCTTCCTCTTCTTCTTCTTCTTCCTCTTCCTCTTCTTCATCTTCGTCCCCCTGTCTTTTTTCTCTATGACCTTTTTTCCTGAGTGTACATTCTACAAGGATCAGGGTAGAGAGTTTAGCGACTTCGTTAAACAATTTATATTACACCGGGTCGTCGTCCAACATTTATGAAACACGTCATCCTCTCTCTGTGCAGGTGCACTCTCTTTTGCTCTTCATCTCGCTCTCTCTCTATTCGGCTCTTTGTAGGTTGATGCAAGGTTTGCAGCGGCTCGTTCGCGTTTGAGGCAACCGAGGGGGAGTCCCGAGATATCGCGCGACTCGGAGAGGATGGAGAGCCCGGAAACCCCGGGTTTTACATCCTGTAGAAAGCTCAACCACTACAACCATCACCGTTGTTACAACGATGAACTATACATCCAAGCGGAGAGTAAGCGAATGTACGAGGAGGTCTCGGTACTCGACGCGATGCGGTATTGTTCCGAGTATACGTGACGTGTGAAGAAATATCTATAGGTAGACGTTCGCGATAGCGAGCTTCCTCGGAGGTGCAAATACGCTGGGAGATGGTCAAAAGGGGGTTAAGTAATTTATCAGGATTCCTGATAGGTTGCGCAGGTACCAAAGAACTAGCATACACGCGCGGTACTCTGTAGCTGCAACAGCAGCAGCAGCGCAACTAGTACAGCGTAGGAGCTCGAGTTCTCTCGTCAGAGGTTGATAGGTGGAAAGCTTGAGGTTGCAAAGCTCACGGCGTGATCACCCCTGTGGTGTGAAGTCTTATCTCTCACGTCAGATGATCCAAGGGTGCTCATACCGGTCCTCCCAGTCATTTGTCTTGCCAATGCGTCGAAATTTCCTATGACGTCCATATGTTCGACCAACCGGAAAACAACACAATCGTGTCAACCTATGTTTTACTCTACAAAGTGAGTTATTTTGGATCGAAAGCTCGAAAAAGAACGGTCTACGTTTAATCAAACAACGAAGATCTGTAATTATGATGATGAAATAACGAATGGCAGTTTGTAACGTCGGTTACAATAATTTATTCATAATTTTCCGGCGACTTGTTATCACCCAAATGGATACTTTTCTTATTACGAAGGCATGTACCTTCGTTTTGCGGTCATCAACCGAGCTCGGAAAGCACGAGCACGTAAGAAACAACCATGTGTTTGATATACTCTTGCACACGATGCGGAAATCACGGAACGTCCGTGATATTCCGCAACGAGTCTCGTTCCGTTCTGTCTACTCACCGAGCTCGCCTGCCGGTTCTGTTCGAGCTTTCGTGTAAGTTCCATGTTTCCCAGTGTGTGTTATACCGGTATTGGTAGTGGGCAGGAGCAGAGACTCACGCGATTCCCGCGTTAATTCCCGCAGGGGCACAGCAGGTGTCCTCGCGCGGACTCGCATTAACCCTCCCGTTGTTTCTCCTCCACCTGCAACACGCTTCCAACTCGCTTTCAACCTGAACACACATTTACAGGCGATTCGGAGAGAAGGGACGAATACACCATAAACCAGCACGCGCTCGCCGTCGTCCAGCTCCTGTCACCCCTTCGATGCAGAGCCTCGTCGACGAGCCACCCCTTATTTATTCTTCGATTAACTGGCCGTTTCCATCGCGCATCCCCCAAGGAACGTTTAACCCTCGCCCGGTACACCAGTCCACTGTACACATGTATGTAATTACCTGCAACCTTCCCACACGGAACATTCATATATCCGCACGGGTTTAAAAAAAGAAAGAAAAAAGTAACCCTTATGGTTGTAGGGATACAGTCAGTGTCAATCCAGGGAATAGTAGGTGTACTTACGGTGCTAGTCGCTTCGTAACGCGTCACGCAACCTCTTTGAAGAGTGTACCATCCGTACACTCGAGCTTTCATTCGTGTACACGCATTTCGTAGAGATTTTATGAACAGAATGTGAGCGTGCAAAGCTTGTCTGTATTCGAATCGACTATCCATTCCCCTTTTTTTCTCTCCTTCTCTTCTCTTTCTTTCGTTTGTCATTCTTCTCACCTCTGGCTATGTATATCTTGGTCTCTTCTTCCTCTCTTTCTGTCTTTAACGGCGGAGTTTTACGAGGCAGACCGGTAATGTCTCGACATTACACGGTGGGTTGTACGTACGACGAGCCACACGCCGCTGAGATACGACGCACCGTAAACCCTTGGCGTGCGCGCTTCTGTTGATGCAACCTCGCGAACGGCGTTGTCGTACTGATACCCTGAAAAGCACTCTACGCACAGAATTGTGTGAGCAGAAATGCACCAACGCTATATCCTCAGTTTGATAGAGCGTCGAGCGAGAGGGATATGGTGAGAGGATCCACTACGATAGGACTCCAGGACGACGACGACGACGACGACGACGACGACAACGACGACCAGGACGTTTTGTTTACGCGGAATGACAATTTTCCACGAGCTGAGTCCACGCATATCGACCCACGAGCGCATTAAAACTTACGATCCCTGTCTCTTCTCTGCTTCGTGTACATTTGACGACCACCTCTGTCTTCCTCGGTATACGGCTACAACAATCCCTATCATCCCTTTACAACTCCTATGTGTGCAGTCTGTATTTGCAAAACGTAAAAGAAAGCCCATATTTTCTGCCGGATCCACCGAGAGATGCGATAAAGATAAACTGATCCTCTCAGCACGTTCCATTATCGTGCTGTGGTGTGGACTTTATGGTCGGACACTTTGATCATTTCAAAACGATATACCCTGACATACTTTTGTTATTGTTGTTCTGATCTGTCATGATCGTCGATAAAATTAATTAATTCATCATGGTCTAGATTTTATACAGTCTTGATCATAAGAGCTTCTTGATTCTTCCAACAAGTTTTCTTATCATACGGAGATACGTTAAAAAATTCTCGCTTACTTTATTTCCGTAGTTTCCTACGACTCTTTAGCAACGACGACTCGAGTTTACGCGCTCGACTCGCACTCTCGAAATCTATTCTCGGTTCGTATTCTAGGCGAAAGTTCTTCGAGCTTTGCTCGTGGTCGTCTTGCTTGTCTCCGCATCGTCGTCGTCTACCGAGGCGTTCTCTAACTGTACACGGAACACCTGTGGCCGCGATCCGTCAGAATCACTGCATCGTGGAAATAGAAGCGCGGTATTAATACACGCACCGCTGCTGTTGCTGCGCGAAAGCTCGTGGTTTCGGTGCTATGTGTGTCTCACGCCGAAATCTCTCACCGCACTGTCGTTAGAACTGTGTGTGGCTTCGGGTATACCGAATGGCAGAAGTATCGCACGGAGAGTTGACGCTCGTCTGTAAAAATCTTCTCTTGGCACTATCCTGATGCTCCTCTTACGTTCCATAATCGTTCATGCTTACAGGTCGGTCCAGAGTCAGCGTTTTGCTTCACGATAATTTAAGACGACATTACCGTTATTTTCAGATTCTCTCTTACATCATTTCCCGCTACTCACTTAGAACGGATTGTTATCAAAATTAAACATTAGTTCGGTTAATTAAAAATATGACACAAAAAATGTCATGTCATGATGCTAAGCGTTGATTCTGGAACATGCAGTACGTTCCAGTCTGTCTGGTTTTATCCTCCCGTGTGCCAAAACGACGAATATGAATGCACTCGCAGCATCATTGAGTAAATCAAACGGGCATGCTCGTTGACCTGTTCGTCGCTGAAATTTAATACAAGACACACGTGGTGCATATGTCTGTTGGTAATTGCAGTTGTTTATCGTGTTAACGCTAAGTGAGCTAGTTGACAGAGATAGGAGTATAAAAATTGTAATTATTTTTCCAGGATTTGCATGTTCGATACAACGTGAGTTGGAAGCAGTTAGTAGTTTAAGGATACTTAGCTGATAGACACGAGAGGTTGTAAGGTTCCGAGTGCCATCGAGAGCAACCATATGAGGTGTCTCTTGAACACGCGAAACTGGAGGCAGAACGTGTCTGACATGTTTCAAAGGACCTTGATGACGCATACACAGAGCCGAGTTAAGCCAGCGAAGGGTTGTAGACCCTCGTAGGGCAAACGATCTTATTGCAAGAGCGTCACTATCGTCCTCTGCGACAGTGACCTAACCTGCAACCTCGATCCACCCCTAAACCCATCAAAGAGAGACGACAGGATGAGAGAACGATGTTATCGATACGAGAATCTCCGTCGGCTTCGTTGTACAACCTCTGGGCCCCGCACTTACAATGGCACACTGCAACAATCCGATCCGGTTACACCGTAACGTAACTAGAATAACCTCTGACAGAACAAGTTCATGATGAAAATTCGTGTCCGCATCAGCATCCAAGATAATTACCTCTGTTAATCCGATACTGCCTGACTGAATGCGAAGAAGTTACTTCATCATTAAATAGATCATCAAACACACCAAAAACCCAATTTCGGTTTACGAAATTACTACGTGTGTCTTATTTGACAACAGTCGACTCTGATGCTAGGAAAACCAGCGAAGCGCAACACTGTGGTCCAGCTTCCCAAACAAGTCTGTTTGCTGTCTCGTAAAACTATGTTTTATAGATATCAGAATTCGATTCAGAGAGAATAGCAGAGACACGAAAACTAGTTAGGGGTACCAGTCGTTTTGTTTGGCTTAACATTTTGATTAGGATAGGTGTGCGATGGGGTCAGAGTGCACCTGATGCGTGGGACAGAAGTGGAGATGTATTTTAGCTCTTCCTGGCAGAGCACAGACGGAGTGTGCCAGTAGTACAGGTCCCGTAATGGTCAGCCGCACACACCGCGTTGACGCGCGTTTACCGAGAGCTCGCTTCTCTCTCAAGGCCTTGGACGGTTGTTCTCCCACACATGAAACTGCATCACTGTATCATGAGTGAGATGGTCGTATGCAGGGACAACTATCCTTGAACTGCATCCTGAGCGCGTTTGCAAACTAACTCCATGATGCTGGGAACCCAACCGGTTAGCTGGTCAGCTAGCTACTGCAACTGCAGCATCGGGTAGATTGCTGCTGACCCTTCGGTTAAGTTAGTTCACTGAGCTTCGACGTTGCTGGTTCTGCTGTTGCTGTATGCAAGCGTCCTCCCTCTGGTACTCTGTTTCCATAGCTCCCCTTCACTCCTAACCCTCCGCCAGTAGTTTTGCTAATTAAACGCCTCGTGACTCGTCCCTGTAACGATGTAACACCATCAACGATGCAGCGGTCTAGCTAACGCACTCGTTACAGTCCACGGGACACTGTGAAAATTCCAATGGATACTTGAGTATCGATAGAGTTCCGATTATCGCGAGCTCACAACGTCGTTAGGCGAGTTTTCATAATAGCATTTCGCGTATACGCATATTCGTACGACCCGAGAGTATTATAGCTTCGATGACGAGTATCGTACGAGCCCGATAATCGTCGGGGTTCCCTCGTTCAACTACATCCACATCGTACGAGTCTTTCAACGTTGTAACGTCGAGGGAGAATGTGAGAGTCTATACACCGCGTTATTATCTTTAAACGGCGATAAAACAATTAAACGCTTTTGGATCATTGAGGAGAGGATTGTGGACAATTGTGTTTCTGTGTTCAGCGGGGTGTAACGCAACGTCGGCGGGTAGAGCTTTCGGTAACGCATTTACCGGCTATAAACGAGGCATAATTTTCGCGTCTAGCAATATTATAGTACCTGTAGTTCGCAGAATGCATCCGCGATTCACTGCGATATAGCTTGAACGCGGAGGGTGGAAGTGAGAGGAAACGAGTTGGGGGTGAGTTGAGCATCCATTCTGAATGGATCTTGGACCAACCGAAGCTCGACGATCCTGACCGCTCATTAAATTCACCGAGTATATGCAATCGCGTGCACCTATGTACCTTCGTGTACTGGAATATACATAGTATATATAGCCTACGGGTACATACGTATAGTACAGTAAGCATATAGTATAGAGTAGACGTCTCTTTACTCGAAGCTGTATAATCAGTAGTATAGCCGTACTCTATGTTCAGACTTCTATGGAACTTGTTAGTCACGGTGGAATGAGCTTCGTTTGTGCACTTTAGAAGGGTTGCTCGGCGGGGGTGGTGTGCGAAGGGGTTGGCCCTATCTTCGTCTATCTGTAGCTGAAACAGAGGAACGAAGGGGGAGGGAGGGTGTGAGTGAGGAATCGCACAGGAAACGGAGAACCGGAGTGAGAAGAATCGAGTGGTCGAACGAACGTTCCATTACTGACGTTACGCTGTCGCTACTCCAAAGCTTCGTATAAGGGATGAAAGAGGGGTAGCGCGGAGGGAATGGATGGAGAACGAGTTCAACTACGCGAAGAAGAAGAGGATCGAATGAGACAGCTCGAGGGTTTGAACGGAAAGTCGACGATTCGCTGTGCTTGCGCGTAGGAAGCTCTGGGGGATGATTGTGTAGCGTAAAGCCATGCTGTGCACAATTACAGTAACTAATCACATTGTTTTCGTAGCTACGGTAGAGAAACTGGGAGAGGGAGGAAACACACAGTCGTAATACGTCATAACATCCCCGACGCTCCAAACCCCTTTTGTCAAGCCACCGTAAATGCGTCCCCTCAGAGCTTGTAGCATCCCCTTCTTCATCCCCCTCTTCGTTCCACAACTTACGAGCTTCTCGATTCCACGCTTTGCGGAAACTGTTGGCCTCCGCACGTGACGACCAGGGAACTAGCTAAACTTGTAGCTCGTACAGTACCGCAAAACCTCTGTGTCTCCATGTCATATTGTTCTCGGGTGCTTTCCAGCTTTCGCCTACCCTTAAAGTTGAGGACATAACACTGGAAAAATTTATTGTTGGGTACAATATTTTCTCATGAATGCAAACGTGATTAATCGTTTTGGGAGAGGATTTATTTATTTATTCATTCGTCATTGTTGGGCGATTCTGCGGAGGGGTGTATGAGTGCGTGTGTGTTTGCTCAACAGTCGTGAAAATTGTGAAAATTATATACGTTAACGTATCCCGCAGCAGTCAAGCGGGTTGGAAACTTTTGCCACCTCACGCGCCCAGTCGAAGTGTGCTGATTGTGGTGGTGATTCTCTCCCTCTCGTACGCAAGAGAATGTGGGTATGCGGTTGTATGTCAACCCCCAACGTGCAACCAAACAATTCAGGGCGATCCGAGAGGGTGAAACAGCAGCCGACCAGCACGTTCAGCTTTCGAGCTGGCTCGCATCGGTTTCGCTATTCTCACCAACGATACACAACCAAAATCATCCCCTCCGGGTATCTCTGAACCTCCTACTCAACAAACCGAGCCTCGTAACCACCCCTTGTACCTCTCTCTCTCTCTCTCTCTCTCTCTCTCTCTCTCTCCCTTTCACCGGGCACTCTCGCACACGAGAATTTTCCCGTAAAATTGTTAAACGACGTTTGAAAAATTTGCCAACTATGCACCTTCCCTGTATCGCCGCACTTTCACGCGATTGGTGAATTTACGTCGTATCACCCTCGTTCGCGAAAAACACAACCCCTACCGTATAGAACGATTCGCTGTTATGTTGCCCCTTTTTTTGTCCATCTATATGTTTCTACCTAGTTTGGTATGGTATAGGGGGAAGTGGAGTATAGTATACCGTGCACAACCCCTTCCCATGGGATGAGCTTGCACACAGGGCGTTAATATCGTGCAGGGTACTGTTACGCGCGTCGTGCACCATCTCGACCTGCCGTTACAACGCGAGTGTCGCTTTTACGGGCCGTCGAATTTGTTTCATCGTCGCGCGGTGGTCGCCAACCGGCGGAAAGTCGAGGGGGTTGAAGAGACGGGGGGGTGAACGCACGAGAATAACCTCGTTTCCCCGTTGGAATGGAAACGTTAACCGCGCACGTAACCGCTCGAGTTGTGAGAATAAAAA
>JABMBT010025496.1:0-14267 GCA_018906895.1 Odontocolon sp. PSUC_FEM 10030002
AACTAATTTAGTTTTCTAAGTCATCTCCGTTTTGTAAATTTTGTAATAATAATAATAAAGAAAGAGAATCAGAAGATAATAAAGACTTCTTGTGTGATATTAATTAACATCGTGTGTGGAATTTATTTTATCCTAATACCAAATCCTAATGCCTTGAGCAAAATCCGAACACGTCGTGTTTGTTTGATTGCAGAGAGGCGAGAGGAAAGAAAGACGATTCAGAAGCAGGATGTTCGAGAAATTAAAGGTTTGACGCTACGATGCTATGATGCATGGCGAAATTATTCTTATCGTTTTCCTTTATCGATACGAGGTTGATGAATGAGCAAAAAGTGATCACGAGATCACTGTAAATTATTCCGTTGAACAAAAAAGGCAATATAAATATTGTTTTATACATTCCAAAGATCCTGTCATAAGGATTTTATCCTGACAATGTTTCACCCATAGTCTCGTATCACGATGATCTTCTTAAATGTAATTTATTTTTATGATTCTTTCAGATGCATGAAGCTTTCTTGATCGAATTATAGCAGTGCAATTACCGCTTATGCCGCTATGCTTTCCACGCGCAGTATCTCCATAAAAATTAGCAATGTTTATAATATTTCTAAGTACCCTTTCGCTCCAGCTTCATAATCAACGCTTCTGTTCGAACCACGCTGCGCAGATCTTTATTTTTATTTCGTAAGTACGAGAGATTGCGATGAATTAAATACATTTTTTTCTGGCCAAACAAATTTACTTGTGATCGAAGAGATCGATTTGATCTCGGATTAAAAGTGTTACTCGTGCAATATACCCCTTAAAAAAAAATTGTTAACGTGTGGCTTTCGATAAATATATTTTGATGATAACTGAAAATGTTTGCAACTTGCTTTTTTTGTCCAAAGCTCTGTTTGACAGAGACACGTTACACAAAAATATATATCAGTACATTCCTCGATAAAGAATAAATATAAAACATTCAGTATTCGAATTCTTACCTTACATTCCATGATCTGTACACTTCCAAATTCACGATCTGTGATCTTCTGAAACAAAAAAAATACATCCTGTGTAATAGAAATATACGTCTCTCTGTGTTCATGTTGGTTTGACTTCTGTCAGTTATCTACTGTTTAAACATCACTGTCATTCACGCCTCTGTATACTCATTTACACAAGACATTACACCGCATGCAATTTACACTTTATGCACACTATACACTCACGCTACACTTGGAATTATTCTGTATTCTCACATCATCTGTTGATCTCTGTACTCTCATCGTGTCGTCGTCATCACGATTACCGTCGTCCGTTGTGATTTTTTTTTCTATCGTTTCTTTTACTTTTGTTTTTCTTTTTATTTCTATCTAATAATCAATTCCGTGTACGTCTATTTCGTTTGTCGATTGTACTTTGTAATGAATTATCGTCTGAGCACGTTGTTATCTTGGCAAAGATGCAATATTGTAGTACCTGCGCTAATGGGCATTTATTATTATCGTCGCATGAGCTGAGAGGCCGCAGAGAATCGCGAAGTATCAAGTCGAGAAGATAATTTAGTCAGATGGGCGGACGATTGTAGTAACACCTCACTTAATCTCTCACACGAAAATTCTTCACATACTTTCCACAGAATACGAGGACACTCAACAGCAAGCACACACGACACTGCGGAAACACAAAGATAAAAAACCGGAGGATCACGGGCCTCGGGTCGAAGAGACGACGGAAGATGATAGGGAACAGGGTACACTGGTTACAGTCGATAAGAAGAAGCGAGAATCTTCGGAAGAGATCGAGGAAGAGATCATAGTCGTTGAGAGAGACACGAAGGGAAAATTGATACGAAAGAAACAGAAGCCTAAAAAGGAAGTGATTAAGAGATCAGAATCCGAGGAAAGTGAAGTTGTTGAAGAAGTTGAGGAAGAGGAGGTGCGCAAGGCGAAGAAAGCTCTGAAACCAAAAAGACCGAAAACCGGAGAAGATGAAATCGAGCTTGAAGAAATTGAAGAATTGGAAACACTCCAGGATGCAGCTGTACCATCGGTGCCGATTCTAAACGTTTCGAGTCAGCGACACGAGGTCGTGGCATTGACGAGAAGCGTGGATCAAGCACCTGGAGTACCAGAGAGCGATAAAGCTACGGTTACTCTGGACACGGTGAACGCTTTGACCGAAGAATACCGTCCGGTACAGGAAAGTGAGATAGATCAAGTTTTAGAAGCCAGACCGGATACCAGAAAAGCGGCAGTGACGATATCTCCAGTAGAACCGTATTCTACGACCGAGACAACGATCCAAGTTTCTACCGGTGAATTCCAGGATAAATTTAAACCAACCACGTTTGAAGCTACGCCTAGCGTGGTGGCAAAGGAAAGCGTTCAAGTAAGCGAGACACTTCCAACGGAAGCAAAACCATCGGATCTGGTACCTGAACAACCTGGAGCGACCCAGAGAGCTGAAGTAAGCGTAACGCTTCGTGAAGCTACGACTGTCAGCGAAACAACTGCTGAACAGAGCGAAGTACCAACGGAAGACTTTGTAAAACCAGCTACCGTGAAAGCGGAGGACAGCGTTCTGCCGAAGGTAGGTTTGTCTGTCTATGAGGTACAAGAAGGAGTGTCAGAAGACACATTGGAACCTCTGAAGACCGTACCAGCTAAGCCACGAGTGAATATCACTGCAACTGAACCTCTGACCATTGAGGAAGTCCAGGCGGAGGATAAACCAGGGAAATATTACCCTGAATTGATCGTGCCAACCGAAGTAGCGACTGAGACAATAATATCACAACGTCTTCTCGTCACGGAAGAAATGCACGCTCCAGAGAAAGAAGGGCAATACGTTCCAGGGCGATTACCATCAGGGCAACGAGCTCAAGTCGGAATTTCCGAAGGTGGCGAAGCGCCTGTGGTTGGAGACCAACCGATTCAGGAAGCAGTTGGTGTTTACACACCAGATCGTAAGGTGGACACTTTCGAAGCAGAAAGAAACGTCAGTGTTCTCGAAAGCTTTTCCGTTTCCACTGTCGATACTCAGCATCAAGAATCAACCCTGATAGTCGAGGAATCTAAGTCAGTCACGGCTGAACTGAACGTTGTGGAGAAAACATCGGTTCTCACGATGGAAACCGTTGCAGATGAGAAAGAAGTCGAGTATCTTCCGGAAGAAAGACCGACTGGAAAGCTCGCAGATAGTTCGATTCTTCCTCTGGAAATTGGTAGCATCTCAAGCACCCTGGTGCAAGAATCTGAGGGTATTTACAACGAGGATACAAAACCTACAACCGCTATTGCAGAAACTAGCTTGAGACCAGAGGAATACGTGATGGTTTCGCAGATTCAGACTGCTGACTATCCATCGGACTTCAAGGAAGATCTGAAATACGTGACTGAGAGTGGCGTGGTAAAAATAGAACTAACGGAAGCTAAAATAGTGCAAGAAACATTGACACACGATCGTGAGGAGAAGATAGAAGATGCGGTGAAACCTGAGGAACGAATTGTCGAGACGACTTACGATTCAGTTAAAGGTATTGAAGTTTTCCAGACTACTTCGGTAGACAAAGAGGGCGAGCTAAAGATTTTCGAGTTGCCTGAAAGTCATCGAGGTAAAGCAGTTCCTACGCATCCTGTTGTTTCGTTCCAAATTGAAGAAACTAGACCAGAGGATAATTTGGGCGATCTGGCTGGACTGATACCATCATCGGCTAAAGCGAAAATCGAGCATGACAATCTCCAGGAAACTATCGTCGATGTTACAGTCACTGATGAACTTGTTGGAGTCGTGGAAAAGGACAAAGCTCCGGATTCCAAGGTGGCGGATATCGGTATCGATGAAATCGAGAGTGTTAGGACGACGGAAGTCGTCGTACACGAGACAGAGGGCGAATACACTGGAATCTCGAAGGTGGAGAGTGTCTTTGCAACGACCGGATTCACGACGAGGGTTGCCCTGGAGCAACAGGAAGTCCGAACTGAGTCTCCGACGGGAGAACTTCCTGATCATCTCCCGGTAACTGGAATAGCTCAAAGTACTCGAATACCACTCGAGAGCGTAATCGTTGCGGTTCAGGAATTGGCTGAGAAAGAAGGAGTCTATAGCGAAGATATGAAACCCGAAGGAAAGATCGCGAGTGTGGAATTAACGGAGGCGAGACCAGGTGCCACGGTTCTTGAAGTCTTGGCACATGATCTGGAAAACGTATATTCTCCAGACACGAAGCCTCAGGATTACACAGCGCAGAGTACAATAGATGGCCATACGATTGCGATGAAATCAGAAATTGTTATAGAACAAAGTGCTGGAAAGATAGGAGATGAAATTCCAAAGACTGCGAAAGCTTTTGGAACCCAGGAAGCTCTGGATGAACTGATTATTGTTGAAACTAACGTAGCTGAAGCGGAGAAGCCTAGGTTGGAAGATGTCAAGCCTCTGGAACAAAGTGCCGAGGTGGAATTAACTACTGCAGAGAATATTACAATCACAGAAGTTATTACTGATCACAAAGAAGAGATTCTTCAACCTGATGAGCTCGCGACGGAGCGAAAGATCGTTATGAATCTGACGAATTCACACGAAGTTGCAGAGACGAGGGAAACTGTGATTGTTAATAACGTGGACGATCTTGCCAAGGACGTTAAACCCAAGGAAGAAAGTGCAACGCTGCTACAGAGTGGATTAGAAATTGTACAACAGACTGAGACGACCACTTCGGAGAAGGAATCCATTCTTCCTGATGACTTAAAGCCAGAAACAAAAAGGGTAGGTGTGACATTCGCGGAGGGTGAAGGTCTGGAGGTTATTATGACACATCCGGAAGACAAGGAAGGTCCGTTGGACGAGAAAGTGAAACCAAAGGGTGTGGAAGCTTCCGTGGACTTTGAAGTTCAGGGTGTAGCTTCTAAATTGGAAATCATCAGTGACACAGACGTCACAGAATTTACGACCGAAGCTCCGCTAGATGCCAAACCTCAAACAACTCTGTTACCTTTCGAGACAGCAGTTGCTGAAGAAATACAGACCAGGGAAACCGAGGCACCATTAACGGAAATTGCACCCGGTGACAGAAAAGCCGAACTTACTTTCGAGATCGGTGAGAGCGTTATAGTTTCATCGGTAACAGTAGGCGACACGGAAAAAGCTCTTGAAGAAGCAGAAAAACCTGAAACTAAAATCGCTACATTCGACCTAACGACTCATGGAGTCGCGCAGGCCAGTGAAACGATCCCCGAAGATGGAGCTGGAGAATTCAAGCCAGAAGTCGCAGTCCCAGCAACCGCGGTTACCGATCATGTAACACACAAGAGCGTGATTACTTCTGAGACGTCGACGAGTGATCTGGAAGGTATCATGAGCGAATTTGTTAAGCCGGAGGAAAAAATACCGGAAGTAGCTTTCGAAGAAGGAAGCATAAGTCTCAGCGTTACACAGACTATTAGTTCTGATAAGGAAAAGGATTACATTCCAACGGAATTCGAATCACAGAGTGAACACGCAACAACGAGTTATGACGCCCATCGCGTTGCCGAGCTCACGGAAGTCACGACTTCATCTGAAACCGGTGAATTAACGAGCAAAACACCAACTTCCTTCGTCGCTAAAGAAGAACATTTGCCGTTCGAGAGCAGCGTCATACAAACCGAAGCTATTGTATCTGAGAAAGAAAAAGAATTTACCGAAAAACCAATTCTCGCTACGAACACAGCGAGCATAACAATAGGCGACGAAGGTAACGTGACCACCATAACAGAAGTCACCACGATTGACAAAGAGGGCACGCTGATGACACCAGAAAAACCAGCAGAGAGAACAGCAATCGTTGATCTTTCGGGACACGTTATCGCAGAAATGACTGAGGTCGAAGTTGATTCAGCAACTGGAACTTTGGAAGAACTCAAACCACAGTCTGCTGCAGCGGTTCCGTCGCAAATTCCTATGGAAAGTATCGTAAGAACTGAAACTCAAGCTACAGAGGCTGAAGCACCATTGAGTGAGGACAAAAAACCAACGGAAGCACTGGCAGATTTATCAGTCGTCGAGGGACAGAGTGTCCAAGTGACTATGGTAACTATGGAAGACAAGGAATCCGAGTACAGACCTAAAGATCTACCCGAGACGAGAACAGCGGATAAAGTACTCGCTGGTGGCCACTTGGTCGCCGAAACAACCGAACACGTTGTTGATTCCAGCACCTCAGAATTTATTGAAGAAAAACCGACTATATCTACTGCGGCTTTGGATCAAATTTTATTCAATCCTTTGACGAGTTCACAAATGATTGCAGGAGAGAGCGAAGATCAATTACTTCCTGATATTATCCCGGAAGACAAAGTCGCAATCGTCGACGTTGAGTCAGGAAGAAATACTGTAACTATTTCTGAGATAACACCAGGCGACAAGGAATCCATCTACGCACCGGAAATTCTTCCTGGCGAAAAGATAGCTTCGCTGGGAATCGATTCAACCCACGAAATCGCTGAAACGTCTTCAGTAGTTATCGAAGATGCTCTTGGTAAAGTAGACCGTATGAAGCTCGATGCCGTTAAAGCTTTGTCGAGTCAAGAAGTCTATAGAAGCGTGATAGTCTCGCAGGACATTTCGCAGGATCAGGAGAAACCTTTCGAGGGCAAATTTATGCCCGAAATAAAGGATGTACAGGTAACGGTCGAAGAAGGCAAACGAGTTACTACAATAACGGAAGTAACTACTGAGGATCGTGAAGGCGCACTTGTTGAAGAATTTAAACCGATAGAAAGGGAAGCAATGCCGGAACTAGTTTCCGGCCACGAAGTAGCAGAAAAATCAGAAGTAATTCCGAGTCTTGGGACTGGCGAAATTGAGATCATCAAGCCAGTTACTGCCACTGCTCACGTTGGCCAAAAGCCTTTCGAGACTATACAACTTACGGAAGAATTCTTGGGTGAGAAAGAGGAAGATAGAGTTGAGAAGAAAACGGTCACGACCAAGGCAAAGGTTGCTCTTGACGAAGAAAGATCTGTTCTCATAGTGGAAACGACAACTGCACAAGACGTAGAATCGGAACTCACGTCACCTGTAAAACCTCGAGAAGAAACAGCTAAACCAGCAATCGAAGGTAAAGAAGTAGCTCAACAGAGTGAAATCACACCGAGGGAAGATGTCGGTGAGATGACAGTATTAAAGCCTACTAAAGCTGAAGCAAAAGAAACTCAGAGCACTTTTGAAGGCGTTAAAGTTACTCAGGCGATACCAGAAGAACTTGGAACTGACTTCACTGGGAAGTTCAAGCCAGATGAACGCAGCGCTGAAGTTACATTTGTTGAAGGCAAAAGCTTAACCGTCGACGAAGTTATCGCTCAAGATAAGGAAGGAACCGTGACCATTACAAGTCACACAGAAAGCACTGCTGAAGTAACTCTGACGAGGGTAGGCCAAGACGTTGCCGAGAAGTCTGAAGTATTCGTGGATCAAAGTATAGGATCAGTTGCACCTTTCGACAGTGACAAGCGAAAGGCCCATCCTCAACAGGATACTTTCGAACCTGTGATTGTCGAAGAAGTGCCGGTAGGTGAAAGCGAAGGATCTTTCGTGGATTATCCAAAATCAATTTCTACAAAGGCCCAACCGACATTTGAGGAAGGTCATGGTGTCACCATTATTGAAGTTACCTCGGGAGAAGCCGAAACGACGTTAGAAGAACAGAGAATTGCAGAATCAAAAACGGCAGAGAGATCATTAATAATTGAACGTAGTACTGTCGAGACTACTCTTGTAGAATCTCAATTAGACGTGCAGGCAAAACCTAAGGAATTAACTTTCGACAAGCAGGTCGCTGTTCCTAGCCAGGACACCTTCGAGAGTGTCACCGTTTCCGAAAACTTGGTTGAAGAAGGCGAACAACCTTTCGAAGGAGCTTTCAAACCTACTACTCAGAAGGCTAGCATTGACGTCCAAGGTGTAACATCTGTTCAGGTCTCTGAGACTACCACTGAGGATAAGGAAGAGATATTCGAGGGTACACCCAAACGCCAAGAAGTACAAGCAAAAGCCGAGTACAGTTTATTCGAGACTGTTCAAAGATCTGAGGTCGAAACTGTACAGAGCATTGGTGAAGTACAGGAAGAAAAACAAGTTACGTCGCAAGCAACCTTGACTCAAACCACAATTGAATCGATCGTGAACACTGTGACAACGACGGGCGAGCGAGAAGATACGTTCGAAGGGAAATTCAAGCCTGAAGAACAGAAAGGTGTTCCACACATGGATGGTCTGAGTACGGTTACGATCATGGAAGTCATATCAAATGAGACAGAGGACGTTTTAGCAGACGTTGAAAAGCCGAAAGATCGTAGAGCGTTGCCTAATGTAACTGGTAGAGAAGTAGCGGAAACTATGGAAGTGGAAACAATCGCAGAGACCGAAGCGTTCGATAAATTCAAGGGACCACAGGCCCAAAAGGGTAAACCACAATTGGACGAGCTTACATCTCTGATAGTTTCTCAAATAGTGTCTAACGAAGGTGAGGAAACTTTGGAGAGTCCAGAGGCTCCGAAACCAAAGTCTGTGCAACCGAATCTGGATGGCAGAGAAATTGCCGAGACGACTGAAGTCGAAATTATTTTGACTGTCGAACACCTTGAGAAGCCTAAGGGACCCGATCAACAGAAGGGAATTCCTGCTTTGGAGGAACATTCTTCTATTACGGTTTCTCAGGTTATGTCCAATGAGACCGAGGAAAACATGCCGAGCCCTGAAGTGCCTGGAAAAAAGACCGCCCAGCCAAATCTTTTAGGCAGAGAAATTGCGGAAACAACTCAAGTCGTAACTCTGTCCACTACTGAGGAACTAACGGACGTTAAAGGACCCGAAGAACGAACAGGTGAACTGAGCCTCGAAGAATTATCATCACTTATCGTTTCCCAAACGGTATCCAACGAATTTGAGGAATTATTACCAGGTCAGGAAGCACCAAGCTCGAAAACTGCTGAGCCGAATTTGCTGGGTCGAGATATAGCAGAAACGACGCAAGTCTTGACTTTATCGAGCTTCGAAGAACTAACGAAAGATACCAAGCCTGAGGAACAGAAGGGTAAGCCAGGTCTGGAAGAACACTCATCCCTCACAGTTTCCCAGATTATTTCCAACGAGACTGAGGACACTTTACCAAGTCCTGAAGTTCCTAGTGGAAAAACAGCCCAACCAAACTTGAGCGGTCGGGAAATTGCGGAAACGAGTCAAGTGACTACATTAACAACCACTGAAGACCTCTTAACGACGAAAACTCCTGAAGAACAACGAGGAAAACGGCATTTGGACGAGCAAACATCGCTCATAGTTTCTCAGACGGTTTCTAATGAGACTGAGGAAAATCTGCCGACTGCAGAAGTTCCTAGTGAAGTAACAGCCAAACCGAATCTTCTCGGCAGAGAAACAGCGGAGACAACTGAAATAACCACTGTGACAAATGCAGAAGAACTGCCTGCCCCCTCGGCACCCGAAGAACAAAAAGGAAAGCCACGTTTGGATGAGCTGACGTCGTTGATAGTATCGCAAGCAGTATCAAACGAAGCTGAAGATGTTCTACCGAGTCCTGAAGTACCGACAATCAAGACTGCCACGCCGAATCTGTTCGGTCATGAAATAGCAGAGACCAGTCAAGTGCTAACTGTCTCCAGCACCGAAGAATTCGTGAAGCCTAAAGAACCTGAACAGCAACGTGGTCAACCAGGATTAGAGGAACTTACATCACTGATAGTCTCGCAGGCATTATCTAACGAGACCGAAGATGTGTTGCAAGGTCCGGAAGTGCCAAGCCAAAAGACAGCACAGCCGCAAATGACTGGAAGAGACATTGCAGAAACATCGCAAGTTTTAACACTGACCAGTACGGAAGAGTTCGTATCAGATAAAAAGCCTGAGAAGCAAGAAGGAAAACCAAATGTCGAGGAATTCTCCTCCTTAACAGTTTCTCAAGTTGTTTCCAATGAACAGGAAGAAGTTATGCCAAGTGCTGAGGTTCCGAGCGAAAGTACAGCTCAGCCGAAATTGTTAGGTCGTGAAGCCGCGGAAACAATTCAAATCACAACTCTATCTAGTGCCGAGGAATTGTTGAAGCCTAAGGCACCTGAAGAACAAACTGGTAAACCGCGTCTCGAAGAACTTGCGTCATTGAACGTATCTCTAATAACAACCAACGATGCTACAGACGTTTTGCCAAGTCCAGAAGTTCCTACCGAAAGAACTGCTCAGCCGAATTTGTTTGGTCGCGAAATTGCAGAAAAAAGCGAAGTGTTGACTGTAACAAGTGCGGAGGAACTTCGAAAATCCGAGAAACCGGAAGGTCAGCATGGTACTAGAGAAGTCGAGGAAATGAGCACAGTCATGGTATCAGAAGTAGTTTCCAATGAGACTGAGATGGACATGCCGCACGAAGAAAAGCCTAAAGAATACAAAGCTTTGTCACATATGCCCAGCATTGAAGTAGTAGAGACTACGGAAATTCTGACAGTTGTAAATACGGAAGATATGCCAAAACAGACTGTCCCGGATACTCAAAAAGGAAGTCCGAATGTCGAAGAACTGACGTCGGTAAACGTGTCCGAAATAACTCAAGGTGAGACAGAAGAAGTTTTGCCGAGTCCAGAAGTACCTACGGGAAGGACTGCTCAGTCGAATCTATTCGGACGCGAAATTGCAGAAAAAAGTGAAGTATTGACTGTAACAAGTGCGGAAGAACTTCCTAAATCCGAGAAACCGGAAGGTCAGCGTGGTACTAGAGAAGTCGAGGAAATGAGCACAGTCTTGGTATCAGAAGTAGTTTCCAATGAGACTGAGATGGACATGCCCACCGAAGAAAAGCCTAAAGAATACAAAGCTTTGCCACATATGCCCAGCATTGAAGTAGTGGAGACTACGGAAATTCTGACAGTCGTAAATACGGAAGATCTGCCAAAACAGACTGTCCCGGATACTCAAAAAGGACGACCGAATGTCGAAGAACTGACGTCGGTATCCGTGTCTGAAATAACGCAAGGTGAGACAGAAGACGTTTTGCCGAGTCCAGAAGTTCCTACCGAAAGAACTGCTCAGCCGAATTTGCTTGGTCGCGAAATTGCAGAAAAAAGCGAAGTGTTGACTGTAAGAAGTGCGGAAGAACTGCCTAAATCCGAGAAACCGGAAGGTCAGCGTGGTACCACAGAAGTTGAGGGAATGAGCACTGTCATGGTATCGGAAGTGGTTTCCAATGAAACTGAGATGGACTTGCCCACCGAAGAAAAGCCTAAGGAACATAAAGCTTTGCCACATATGTCCAGCATGGAAGTAGTAGAGACTACGGAAATTCTGACAGTCGTAAATACGGAAGATCTGCCAAAACAGACTGCCCCGGATAGTCAAAAAGGAAGTCCGAATGTTGAAGAACTGACGTCTGTGTCCGTGTCCGAAATAACTCAAGGTGAAACAGAAGACGTTTTGCCCAGTCTAGAAGTACCTACTGGAAGAACTGCCCAGACGAATCTGTTTGGCCACGAAATTGCAGAAAAAAGTGAAGTATTGACGGTGACAAGTGCGGAAGAACTGCCTAAATCCGAGAAACCGGAAGGTCAGCGTGGTACCAGAGAAGTTGAGGAAATGAGCACAGTTATGGTATCCGAAGTGGTTTCCAATGAAACTGAGAAGGACTTGCCTGCCGAAGAAAAGCCTAGTGAACATAAAGCTCTACCACATGTGTCCAGCATTGAAGTAGTAGAGACAATGGAAATTCTGACAGTCGTAAATACGGAAGATTTGCCGGAACAAACAGTACCGGGTACCCAAAAGGGAAGACCGAATGTTGAAGAATTAACATCGCTGTCTATATCCGAAATAACTCAAGGTGAAACAGAAGATGTTCTGGCAACACCAGAAGAACCAACGAAACAAATAGCAGATACCAATTTGACGGGAAGGCAAGTGGCAGAAAAATCTCAAGTTTTAACCAGCACGACGACTGAAGAATTGCCTATCATACCGCAACCAGAAAGCAAAAATATTTTGCCAGAGCAAATACCGTATCAAAGTTTCGAACAATCCATACAGCAATTGCAGGAAAGCGAAACCAGCCTTGCACCCTCCAAGAAAGCACCATCTAGTCAAGCTGAGGTAGTTTTCCAGACCTCCGAAAGCATCAATATTTCAGAAGTAACTAACTTTGAGAAAGAATCAAAAGAAGTAATAAAAGGCAAAGCCGATGAAGTTAGTGCCCAGCCGGACGTGATAGATCGTGGTGTCGCGATCAAGGAAGAAATTCTTCCGGAGACGGTGGCTTCGGAATTCGATGTTCAGAAACCGGACACCAAGAGAGCCCGTGAAGTGGACGAAGAAAAGCGCAGCGTTATCGTAACAGAACTTCAAACAACCGGTGAACTCGAGTCAGAATTGCCCGAGGCCGTAAAACCTTTCTCAAAATTGGCCAATGTCTTATTTGAGACTGACCATCTGCAGCAAGTCATCGTTGGTGAGTACACAATTACGGGTAGATCGTAGAACTGCGTTATTGTACTACGTCCACTGCGGGACGTGAAAGTTATCCTCTTGAGGAAATAGCCAGATCCTTTGAATTTGGGATCACCATGGTCTCTGCCCTCGGTATTGTAAGTTTACGTATTTTGCGCGACTGAAACGGTAACTTTTGCATTCCGGATACTAATCGGACATTCCGTTAGGTTTTCTGTCGTTGAGAGTACTCGAAAGTAATCGTAGTTATCATAATGTTGTCAGGAATGTAGATAGTTGATAACAGAGCGTGATCTGCTCAGCAGATATAAAGGGTAAGTATTTACAAATCTCGAACTACACGACACGCGATTCATTACAGAAGTTTCACACACCGTCGACACTGCACATACGCCATAGAATGATGAGTGCATAATACACTGAACGCCGTAGAGCGGTTACGGAATAATCTCACATGTACTCTTCAATATTTACAGTACAAAAACATAATAACAGAAATCACATTGACTCGTGCATTATTCCTACCGATATTATCCTCACCATCCATATACAGAATGATCTGGGAACAAGGCATTTCTTAGATTAAGTTTAATTATTACTGCAATGAGCGTCAGAAATATAATATGAAATCAAACACAGGCATTGGTATGACATGATGCAGATCAAGATTGAGAATGTGCAATGGTATTTTTTGCTATCTGAACATTCAGGCCAGAAAACGGGAAAGTCGAGTTTTCGCATTTTTCATAAACTCTCTCACTTGTGACGATGATAATACAACCATTGGATTCTAAGTGATTACACATGAAAAGTTAGGCTAAGTCAAAGTAAAGAGATGCCTTGATCTTAGTCAGTCCTGTATAGAAGTCAAACCAAAAGCGAAGCAAGCAGCAAACAGAACACAAGACACCCTATTCACCTCACGACTCTTCTGTAACATTTCAGAAACAACAGAAGCACGTGTGCAACAACATCACAGCACATTAATACACGACACAACAGAACACGATTACCCAGATACAGTACAACAAGTATCCGAATCAGACACCGAAGTAACCGAAGAGTACACCACAAAATTCAGACGCGGTAGTAAGGATGAAGATACATCCGCTATCAAAACAAAAAGAACGATTATTCGTAAAAGGAAACCCTCTGCCGATGAGGGAGATAATATTGTAGTGATCGAAGAAGAATTAGACGACATAAAATCGTCACTTCCGACAATACCAAAGAAGCAATTTATGCCGATCGAAGAAGTTATTGGTGACTCGGGCATTGAAGAAATCGTACCAACAAGTATTGAGGAAGCTGAAGAGGTCATGTCAACAGAAGAAACACTAGTAGAAGAAGCAAATCTGGAGTTGGATGTAGTTGATGTAACAGAGGATGATAAAAAGAAACGTGTTACAAAGAAACGCATTACAAAGAAAAGTAGAAAAGGTCAGGTACAGATGACAGAAGAATCCACAGTAATGGATGATCGCAGATCGTCTATTATCACTGATAAGTCACAAATTATAATGCCAGAAGAAATTATCTATACGGAGGAAACTATTAAACCTCTCCCAGATACGAAACTTGATAAACCTAATACAGGCGAAGAAATACGGGAGGAAGTTACCGTGACTCAAGAGATGACTAACGAGGGCAAGCCAAGGAAGATCATAAAGAAAAAGATAATCCATCGTAAGGGTAGGAAACAGCAGGTCACTGAAGAACAAACGATTGAGGAAGAAGGTAAAGCGCCGATAACAACTGTTCTCGCAAAGCCGGAAGAGGAATTCATTCCTGAGGAAACAACT
>JABMBT010025607.1:0-14247 GCA_018906895.1 Odontocolon sp. PSUC_FEM 10030002
GTTAGAAATTTCTCTGAGAAATGCAACCATTTTTTTTTATCAATGCAAAAAAAAAAAAAGATTCTTTACAAAAAATCTTTGAAAATTTGCTCGAGCTCGGATTTTCCATGCTCGGAGCTAACCAAGGATATGTATGAATGCATGCACCCCTAAATCTACGACTATATATGTAGTAGATAAAGAGAAGATATATATAAGATTGGGACGGAGGTGGAGGCTGGCCAAAATAGAAGAGCACATATGCATGTAAGGGATGAGAGAACGGTCGCAGGGTGGAAGAGGAGGGGCGTAACCTTTTACACTCGGAGTGATAAACGGGCCAACCGCGCGGCTTTCGCTACGTCGGCCACGAGGGTTCAAAGTTGATGCTACGTGAACCGTAAACGCCTGGCGTACCTATGTAACCGAGTGCGGGGGACCTGCCTGACGCTTTTACGACATCCTTCCCCTTGACTCGATATATATCTATATAGGTATGTATATATATAGTAGGTGAATGGGGGTGAACGAAGCAGAACGACTACGCGGATATCGAGAAAGAGATATACAGTTTCAAAGGTTGGCTCCAGAGTTCGACGATTATATACGTATATACAATGAAAATAACGCTGCTCTGCCAGTTGGAAAATTATTGTGACAAACAGGACGAAACTTTTATTCGGTTCTTTATTTTGACGCCTGTATGTAGAGAATTCTACTGAAACTGTAAAATTGTATACATTTCAATCAAGCGAGAACCAACTGTTGATAAATACTCGTTGCTCATCGTCATCTCGATAAGTGATTAATCGGATTTCGTGGGGAAAGTGTGCATATGGTCCCATTATGGTTATACATCTGCCACGAATTAGCAAACGTTCGAAATTCGATGAGCTACGTATATCGTGGATTTGAGTTATTGCATCTACTCTGTGATAAGTCATACACTATAGATTTATAGATAAATTGGGATTTTTCTGATATTCGTCTATACTTTTCTACGGATCTATGATACTTTTTCTATGCAGCATCTTTTGTTACTTCATAAACACCTTCGCTCCTCACTCGCAAAGTTTGTTCAGACAGTTTGGCTATAACGTTGTCGGAATATAATCACTGATATACATAGTTATATGTGTAGAGAGAGAGTGAGAGTGAGATGGAGAGAGAAAGAGAATGCGATGACTCATGAGTAACGAGATCCAAAGTGTTTTCTCAGAAGAAACTCGAGACTCGATTATCGTCGCCAAGTTCTAGAGGGTTGCAAATATATAATGGCGAAGGCGAGAATAGGCGACAGTGGATGAGCAGATATCGTCGAGAAACGGAACGAGACAGGACGGAGTGACGAGAGAGCAGAAACCGTGGAATGGGAACAGAGTAAATAAAAAGGCGCGAAACAGTCGGCTCATTTGTAGAAACGAACAAACAACCCCCATCGTCGTGTTTTCACTCCTCTTTTATACAGTGACTCCGCTCGGCTTTACCAATTCCATTCTCGCAAAACTGATGGACTTGTCTTTAATTAATTTTTCGAATCTCTATCTAGGTACTTTTTGAGATCACAAATAATAATTTCACTGTCGGATTTTTTTTTCTTTTTTTTTCGGAATTCCAACTTTACAGCGAAATCAGTTATCGTGCGCTTTGTATTTAATCATTTTTACACGATTGTTGAATTTTAAGAAAATACGATGAAGGATCAATCAAAAAGTTAATCGAGCTTTAAGATGATGCAATGCAGATGTAATAATAAGGTGTAATAAGATGATTATAGTTTACAACAACGACTTGTTCAAGAGATACGGGCGAAACAGAGCGTCGACTAAATTCAATTGAGATTAGTGAAAGTTTGTTGTTGAAAAGGCGTTTTACTATTTCTGTACGCACCTAACTCGGAAAACGAGAAACGTTATAGCTATGACCAACTTTAAATTGAAATGCTTCATACGGCTTCGGGCCATTTCAGACTAATTATAACGTACGAAAACTTTTCTTCTACCCTCAAGTGTTTGTCGAGCCACCCTTTCTATCTGTCACGACTACTCAGTTTTTCGTTTCAGTGTTTTTTTTTGTTTTTAACCTTTTTGTATCCCTTCAAAATAAAAATAAATAATCAGAATGGAAGAAAAAGTTTGAAAACTTTTATATCATGGAAAAGGTGTAATTCCAAAATTTTCTCCAGGTGTCTTCGATAGTTCTAGTTAAAACGCAGTGGACAAATTTTTTTATTTTTTATTTTTGGAACCAGGACACATTCTCGCTGTGGTTAATGTAATTGTTAACTGTCCGAAAAAAAACCGATAACTCTATGAAGTGAATATAATACTTAACGCAATCTTCTCTCGCATATGTCGTAGAATTCGAATATCGTCGAACGATAGTATTAATCGTAATTACGTTTGTAACCGATAAAAATTAGATTACGACAATTGGTCGAGATAACGAGTTCGGCCGACGGCTACGGAATAATTTGACTCGATGTGAATGAATGAGAAAAAAAGAGGGAGCGATCAAAACCCTACCAGCGTGTCGAAAAATTCCTTTCATCTCTTTTTTAGAATTTCACGTCGTGTTCACGATGAAAATTTAATTTATATCAGCGAATGGAATGAGTAAAGCGGAAGAAATGAAGACTGGACATTTTTTCAGCTGACTTTTTATTCGATCTTCAAAGGTAATCCTATTTCGAATTAAAAGTTCACCCTACATATTCGAATGCTGAATACTGCAAGTACATACATACATATATGTACATACGTAAAACCTGGCTGAGGTTTCGTAATTTTTAATAAAATATTTAAATTGGCAGTTTCTCGCTTTTCCGGTTGTGATATTTTTTTCAAGAAATTTCATCAAATTAAAATGACGACCCTACACATTCGAGTAAAAAATATTTTTTTAAGTATTTAACAGATGAATAGTTAATAGTCAGTAATTTTCGTTTATTTCAGCCTTTTCGTCATAACTCTGTATACGGTTAGACGATGTAGCTGAGTGGATACATTTTAGCGAATATCACTGCACTATGTAAAATTAGTCAGATTCAAATTTCAGAGCGTTTAGAGTAACAATGGGAAGCACTCGGTGCAGAATCTCTCGGTCCATTGTCGTCTGCACACCCAATTCTCATCTTCGCTTCTACCTCGCATCATCTCTGCTTTAGCCATCTCTGGACCACCCTTGGGTTTCGATCCAGCTACATGTTCAACACACTCCCTCGTCTCTCCTTTCTCATCCTGTACAGTCTAATGCATCCAACTTGCCGAGTTTCAACATTTTTAATTTATTAATTCATTGCGAAAATTTCGTAATTAAATTCATTTTCATAATTCGCTTGCCAAGCTGAATCCCATTTTCCTACTAAAACTTCAACATTTTTCTCCCATTTTCAACGCAGTTACCACGAATATGGCAGTATAAAATGTTCCACTTGCATTCCCAAAAATGTTATCACGAGAATAAATCCGTCCAACTTATGCTGTAAAACGTAAGCGTGAATATAATGAAAAATTGCCGTCTGCGATGAAACATTTTAGTCGACGTTTATAATACATACATACGACTTGGCATGGGGGGAAACAGATTCGAAAGCAGGAAAAAAATGTTGGCTCGGAGGAAGCTTTGTTTTAAACAGCATACACGAATGAGATTACGTTGAAACGTATGTACGTATACGCGTGTATATAGAACGATTCGAGTGCCCATGCAAATGAGATAGGAAGTAGTGGTGAAAATCAGTGGATGCTTTGTGGCTTCCTGGACTGGCAAACATTGACACACTGTAGGGAGCTTGCCTGGTTTGTGTGTCTCCTCGTCGACCTGGTAACTCTTCCCGAACGTGTGTTACCTGCTGCTTGTAACCTCGTAGTTTACGTACAGACTCCATTCCCAATTCAACGTATTTACTCGGCTACCGATATATTTTATTCTCTGTTCCACCGCAATTACGTGAATCCCTGATTCACTTCATTCTTCTTTTTAATTGTGATTGTGAGAACCGAATTGCAACAATGGTGTCAGTTTTAATTCCCAAGGGATAAGAATAATCTGCTTTGGGTGTTTTCTTTTTTTTAATATTTTTTATTTCATAAAATGAAAAGTGGACGAAAAAGGCATCACTTTTTTTTTTTCTTAATAAACAAGTTTGTTTACTTACGTATAAAAACAGAAAAATATTTGTCAAGATAATATTGTGTTATTTGTACACGTTGGATCGCCAAGACGACAGATGGAAAGAGTGGGTGTCGTATGTCAGGCATGTTTAATATAATCAGGAATTGGTACATTCTCGTTCCTCAAATTTCTCGATATATGGCAACTATTCACGAATATATCATCGGAACCGTTGCTCAGACGTTCCTCGATATTTCGATTTTAACGATCAGTGCGTTATCAGTTTCCGATATCGCAATATAGTGAATCAACCATATACGAGAAATCTAATATAAATCTGATACGTCGAGAAAATGATGAGTAAATTGGCCGAGTCACAAAAAAAGCGAGTCTGAAATTACTTTCCTATAAGGGAGACTTTTTTTCAAATAACAATTGATAAAAAATGTGCCAAATTGCTAAACGTGGAATTGATACTGACAAAAACTAAGAGTTGATGTAATAAAAGAATCTGCAACATGAAACGTTAATGCGAATTTCTGAATGCAAGCCTAAGTGACGAAATTGTCGAAACCAAACACCACCAGAGACATTCAGAGACAACTTGGAAACTATCGGAAATGCATTCCTGGACAGGAGAGTGGATATCAATTTGTCCTGTACGATTCGATTGGATGCAGTGAGATATCTACTGAAATTATACATGTATGTATCTTTGCCGTTAAATTCGTGGTGAACCAGGGAAATAGAGTTACCGCTTGCCTAAATTCCAATCAGAATCTCTGGTGACACCGTCGTGTACCGAGCCAGGAACAGCTACGTCGCTTTAATCGATATCCACCTGCCGGAAATAGCATAAGTCCACGTACGGTCAAACTCCAAACCAAAATAGCCCCGATGAGTTTGGTAATTTCGAAAGTCCACGGCCACGGTTTGCGCTCTGAGCTCTATGATGGGAAAACTATTCTGGATTGGATTCGCGAATGCTGCCGGCGAATAATATATATTGGCATCAATCAAAACTTTGCTACAATTTTTCTACCGACCAATACAATTTGAGTACATTTTTTGTACATCCCACAATCGAATAAAACTTGACTTATGACGGAAGGAAAGTTTTCCTTGAATTATCGCACAGTCCTTTCTGATAACAACTGAACGATGACGGACGGAATACATATTGACACGATAATAGAACAATGTTTAACGAACGAATGTGCCGATTCAGGAGTGCCGGATAGATAAAATAACTCGTTGTAATTTGATGATTAATCGTACAGTTGTATAGAGTGGTACGTTCGCAAGCAAAGTAATTGGTATACGTCTGGGTTTGTGATGAGTGGTTCCATGAGTATTTGAGCGTATGGAAAATGGATGAACCACACGGCACTCACACAGCTATACCGCTTTGATGCGTGCGTGAATATCGGTACGGTTTCGTGTTTGATGGACGATCAGTTTTGCGATAGTATCGAGAATGTTCGGAAACGCGGTGCGCGCGAGCTCGAGGGTCGGAAAATTGTATTGGAAACTAAACTACGTTATACGAAGCACGCGGAATTCTGTATCCCGAGGGATATCGATATAGCGTATTCTCCAACATCCAGGAATTGTAAATAGTATGAAACCCCGAAGCCGATCGCCATATTGTGTTGAAAATAATTCAGGATCGTCATAAAGTCTTGATATATCCATCGGCCTGTTCTTGAACAAAACAAAACAAAAAATCGTTTCTAACTTATCATCTTATGTAAATGGTCCGGAGTGTCTGTTTTCGTCAAATTCTTTTCATGTATTTCGCTTTCTTTCTGCATCATATAGAATAACAAATATTTTACGAAGAACACGACTGTAATTTCAAAAATTGTATTTTTTGGTG
Source organism: Odontocolon sp. PSUC_FEM 10030002 (assembly GCA_018906895.1). Taxonomy (NCBI): domain Eukaryota; kingdom Metazoa; phylum Arthropoda; class Insecta; order Hymenoptera; family Ichneumonidae; genus Odontocolon; species Odontocolon sp. PSUC_FEM 10030002. Next base: position 5,975 of record JABMBT010025607.1, read on the forward strand.
AATAAACAACGTATATTTATTTCCTATCGGATGGTATTTTCAGTCGAATTGGCGAAAGAGGAGACCAGTCAATTTTTTATTTTATTTTTATACTTGTAGCAGAAACATGTTATACATACAGTAATTGCTTTCCAAGTGTCGCTTGCGATTTGTTTATCATGGTCGCTGTAATTTTCACATATTACTATTCGACTAATTAGGTTTGGAACATTCGATATACGAATATCGGGTTATCGGTGGCAACGTTTTCATCCAGGGAGTCTATATTGTTGTTTACGCCACCACGAGTACGAAAATTGGATAGAATCTCCCCACTGTGGTATCTTGTCATTATATGTACTTGATAGTGTCATCATTGAAACTCCGGATATGCAACAACGGATCATCGTAAAATTTCAACCGATTTATATCGCTGATTTTATACGGTTACTACATAATTATTATATTGATCGTATATAACAGTTTGATTGTATATATTCGTTATTTTTACAATAAACGAAAAATTATGTAGATTTTTGATCATTCGTTTCCTTCAATTTCCCGTTTCATTCAACTGGAAGCCACACCCCGAATCCGTCGACAAACTAACACATCACCTCGGGCAAGCAATCGATCATAGAAAATCTGTCGTTCGAGTTGGCTTGGGTTGCAAAATTCTCGATAGAAATAGCGTCGTTCTGTCTTTCCATTTTCATTTTTCCCTGAAAGTTTAGGGAGAGTCAGGAACATTTTATGTTATGCCTTTGGGAAATGTGCTCGATCATCCTGACTGTCAAACTTATTTCGAATAAATCTGTGCCATATCGTACCATTGTTTTGTGGGAGCCAGCACAGATTTTGCTATCCTTCCTCTGTTCCTTGAAAAGTGTACAACCCTTGTCTCATTGTTTCTTGACTTTTTCTATCCACTCTTTGAGAACTTATCTTCCACGCTTCGAGCTTCGAGACATTACTCACGTCAATATCGTGTCTGCCCCTTCATTTTGCAAAAATGAAAAACTGTTCGTAGTTAAACAATTTTTGACAAAATCTCTCGAGATAGGAGAAACGATGAATGAAAAGTTTTAGCTGACTCGAGGAGATATCTGCACTTCGAATTCTTGACCGTCAAGATTGGAGAAAAAAAGTCCTTCGACTACATTCAACTGAATAGAGCTAGGATAAAAATGATTGGCTACTTTCCAAGAGAATGGTCAGACTTGGACATAGTTTCAAATTCATTTTTCATAAGCTTCTTCAAAGCTTTTCCTTTTCTTAACGTGCTTATCTATAAAAGAGGTATATAAATTCGTACCGTCGAAGTGAACCAGAGGAAAAGAGTCTTATTAGTACTTCGAGGAGCATTTCCTTCAGAAATCACTACCATCTCACTTGGACCAGGTTTATCATCCGGAGTCTCGATCGTGTTTGCAGGGATAACGATCCATTTAGATCTGTACCCCATATGTTGCTGTGCTGCGAAATTCATGTCTCTGCGTATATGTTACAGCTTCCAGAATGTACGTCTGTGAGCATCGCTTCTCCTTCGTGTCTACTCGGAGGGTTGCAAGTCGATTGGAACTCGATCGAGCGAAAAGCCATCACACGCAGGACCGCTCGGTTTCGGACACTTCTGAGCGTCTCAGCGGAGAGTTACGTTCCTGGTGTGCTATCAGCTGTACGTTGGCTATATCGTCTAAGACATTAACGTCTCAGTTAATGTACTGAGCCCTATGAAGACGATTGGTGCATTTTCGTCTCATTTGAGCTTCAAGATTTTCTTCAAAGACATAGTTTTTTCTTTCAATTCTGCTAGAATTTTTCTTGGATTTTATTTTGAAAAGTTCGGGAAAATGATTGTTTCTATATTTATCTTGGATTTAAATATTTTTATTTGAGGAAAGAACGAGATGTTGAACAAAATGAAAGAACTTGAATAAAAAACGAGCAAGAGAGAAAGAGAGACGAAGAAAAAAGAAGAAGAATGATAAACACAATAAGATCCGTATTTATTGTATAGAGTATTGAAGTCAAGAAGACGTTCTCCGGGGAAATGCTTTTCTCTTAATGAAAATGGAACAGAATAGAGAAAAGTTAAAAAGAAAGATAAATAAAAAAGAGCTTTATCCCAGATTCGAATGGGCACAAGCCATGTCAGTATAGAATTGTCAAGGTTCGTGTTAGCCTCTGTGCATATCAACTATGGCAGATCTTTTTCAGACATAACAATAGATTCATTCGTGTATCCGCGTTTATGTGTGACAGGAAAGGTATATTTTGAAAAACGAAGTGTGCAATATGTATGTGCAGTGCTCATACTGATTTCCGAGGAGGAAACTCTATTCGAATGTGAATATTTGAAATTCCGATGATCAAATGTGGATATGCTTTGAAATTCATTTTTTGGTTTTCGTTGGGTGATTTTCATTACCCCACGTCAATTTCAGAGCTTCTATTCGATCTTTAGAGACGAAGATGAGAATTAATTACATTTAAATGATATGCCATAGGCAAAACTAGGTATAAGCTTAATAACGCGAGAGACGGTTGTTGAGGACTGATATGTTTTAACAAGGAACATGGGTGGACGTAAACAATAACAAAATTATACTACGACACCACATATACCACCCGCTTCGGCTCTCGCGATGTAATTATAATACGGTGTTAACTTGCCATGCAAAGTAAGGGTGACAGAGCGGAGACTGGAAACTGGAGAATGGAACGACGAGGTGTTGTCGGGGCTAAGCGATTTAGGTGAAAAGACTCACTGTGACGTTGAAAAAACAAAAGGGACATACAAGACGGTGGATAAGACCCATCCCAGGATTTTAGCATGCAAACCGGAGGTTAGGTCATTTGTTTTAATGCTCGGCAGGTCATCGAGTGTCAGGCTTTTGTAAATGGGAATAGGTCAGTCAATGTTACTTCGTGATAGCTAGCAACTTGTAATGCCCGAAGGTTGTGCCAGAAGTCATAAGGAAAAGAAATTAAAATAACAATACAAAAATGGAGACGATAAAAGAAAATAGGATACGCCATGGGTAATTGAGAACAAGTATTTTGTAATGGAGCAGTTACTTTTGAAGGAAACAAGGGTATAAATTTAACCCAAAAATAACCTAGGGAATTGAGAATGCCTCGTAAAAAGAATTCCTGGGTCTTGGGTCCAACTTTACGGTCTTTTTTTTGGCAAGAAAATAGAAGAAACCAGTGGATAAAAGGAATGCCTTACCTACTACACAAGGCGTCTAGATACACTAAGTGACGATCGAATACTCGGTTGGAAGGTTTACTGCGGTAAATTTTCTATTTTTCTTGATATTATTATCCTGTTATTTGAAGAAGCAAAGGTATGATGTAAGTAGAGAAGGTACAATAGAATACTTAATACGATCATTGTTCCAGCAGCTGCTGCCGCTGTTCTCAACAGCCGCGTCACTTATAAACACGCAAATTTACATAATTAAAAGCGATTTGTAGCGGCAGGGACCAGTCACCGGAGTGTCGCAGAGTTTCTCGAGCTACCAAAATGCTCGAAATGCTAATGCATGCCACGAATGAAATCGTCGCTAAACCACTAATGACTCGAAGGGGTGGAGGGCACCGGATAAATGTAATGGAGGTGTGGGGGCAAGAAAACTTGCCCCGGGGATAAGGACTGCGAAAAGTAGAAAGGGACAAAGCCAACTCATTTTATCATACCAAAGGAGAGCAGGACAAAGATAAATTAAACTTTCGAAATACCATCAAACTTAACCCCTTATCCCGGATTGCCTATCGCAACATTCGAACTTTAACGTATCTCATCGTTTTCATAACGAATATCGATTACCTTAATAACTAATCCCTATATACCCAAGAAAGTGGAAATGAAAAATTCAACCCTTGGTTTATTCTGAAAACGTGGGTCATCTTGTGACAAAGTTTATCCAAGAATCGATTTTCTTTCGGAGGAAAGTCGGACCGCTGCTACAACAGTGTAAAGTATGAGAAATGAAGAAATACAATAAAGCCAACGTATATGCACACACACCGATTTCGGTTCGCTCAGCTCGTGCTGGATCCATTCATCGTCGCCTTCTCGCAGCAGTGCAATCCCGAACGCTTTCAAGTTTTCAACATTGAACGCCTCTTCGGTGTCGAGGTGCTTCGAGTTTCGAGAGAGCACACTTATCCGAAAAGCGGGAAAGCGAGCTGCTCAGGATAGACCGAGAAAACGCAAGTAGAACGAAACTAGAGAGAATATAGACAAGTCCGTAAATGATTTAAGCCGAACTATATGGCAAAGTCTGCGCGTAGCTTCGCAGAGCTCTGGATTTCAGTGAGAGCTGGGTCGACGTCGATCGATGGGGCGAAAACCGAAGAAATATATATATGTCTTCACTCTTGCTCTCTTTACTCGGTACTTTCGTTGATTCTCTACTTGGATGGCACCTGGGAAATCGCCTCAGAATTCCTCTTCGCGAGTCTCCACTGCCCTTGGACTTATCTAGACGTACACTTTCGACCGGCTTACTAGGATATAGTTACCGTCGGTGAGTCATTCTGTCTGCGTTGAAGCTAAAGGCGCATAGATAAATTTCCTTGGAATTTACCACTTTGGGATTCCGGTTGAGAAATATGGAACGAAGGTACATAGATCGGGAGTTTGGGAACAGAGTGAAGAAGCGATAGCACAAGTTCTTGGAGAGCTTCTGAACAGAAAAGACATAAATCGGTGAATGTTAACCGACCAGTTTTACCAGCCACTCAAAAGTTTCCTTCTTAGTTATGTCCATTGAGTAAAGACTATCCTTCGGGTATTTATTCCGAAAAATGGCAAAATCGTGAAAAATTTGAGTATCTTCTAGTTTTTATCATACATGCTTTCAGATTTCGAGGGAGGATGTTAGATAATAATACAAATTTCAATTTAAGAACTGCATATCGAGTCAGGGACCCGGGCAAGATAAAATAAATGAAGAAAGAAACTGAAGCGATGCACACCTATATCACCTAGGATAGACGAGATTGAATTAAATTCAATGGAATTCAAGGCAAGCTTTCGGTTCTCTTACGAGACATGTACATCCCTTATGGCTCTCCGTTCGCCTCACGCAAGGAATCCCGATAATTCATCAATACCGGTGATGAGATTGGGCGATGGTATCTGGAGCGAGAGCCGTAATTGATAGATGTGGAATGAGCTAGTTTCCGTTGTGTTGGAACTACCTACGATGTAATGTCTTCTGGATAAGATATGGATTAGAATTGACGTTAGAATTCATCGACCATCTAACCGAATATTAAAATCCGTCACTAAACTCAGCACGATGTCTATCGATATAATTTTGTTAATAACTATTCTCCCAGCATCCGGTAGCTATAGTTACTCCTAATCGGAGGAAACGAACTAGGGATCGGAAGTTAAAGCGTGAAAATGTTGTCTCGTAAATCAATTCCATCCCCGGTTTGTCACTGGCACCGATGTAATACTATGCACGTATACAACGTTTTGTTCATACCGAGTGGGCTGTATGCTAATCCATTAACGCCAGAGAGAGAGAGAGAGAGAGAGAGAGAGGTCGTGCAGAGAGAGTGCGAAAGGTCGTGGGGTTAAACAGGAATTACGTGTTCGACGGTGGAAAGCGAGAACAGGGTGAACAGGAGAGTTGTTCGTTGGTTAGGAACGAAACCCAGTGGCTCGGCAACCCGATAACTGCATCGCGGGCAAGAGAACGTGCCAGCACTCCACTGCATCCTGGGTTGCCACTCTCTATACCCTTTCGAGCGAAAGACGCTTAATACGACCCTAATAACCTTTCGCTATACACCAAATTTTTTTATTTCTCATCCATTACTTCTTATACTTGATATGCTGAGCTAACGATAAGAACCAGGAGTGCACATAACAAAAACGTTTTAAACGATACGAGCATAAACGAGCGAGCTTGTTTGTCCCACATCCAAATTTCTCAAAGCTCTCTGCTCGGTACCAATATCAACAACCTCTTTCTCACGTGCCATATCGCCCTCGGATTATTCGGGTACTTTACATAAAATCTTCTCTTCATCCCCGGACAATTTTGGGGTAATGGAAATTTCTACTGTGCGGTTTTCTCTTCCTTCGTAGTTTACCCCCGGAAAAGGGATCTTGCGGAAGTAAGCTTCAATGAAATTTCGTGACGAGATTTTGATAAAAAAAAGATGATAGTCTCTCTGGTAACTATAAGAAGAAAAGTAAATATTTTCTTCTTATAGTTGCATCTGGTTTATCAAGATGCAAGCCTACGTGAAAAATCGTGACAGGTTAAATGGAAGGCGCGGCGCGAATACAAAGAAACTAAAGAGAAGAATGAAATTTCCATCCCAGAAGAAATATCGTGTCCCCGTGAGGCAGTCGTACCGGCGAGCTGGTGGAAGGAAGCCAGGAAGTTCCTGCCCCGTTAGTTGTACGATTCTCCGGGGATCTCCCGATGCCGAGTATATATACGCTATACGTACTTCCAGCAGGTCGTCCTCTAATGAATTATTCCGACTGAAAGAGGAAGGGCTGCATAAAATTAAACTGCACGCTCCACTATCCTTGTATAAAGTTTCATCACGGGCTATATGCTACTGCGAAGCCTACACTCTGTGTCTGTTTCTTCGTCTCTTTGCTGGTTAAAATATGCCCGAATAAAACAGCATATTAATTACGACGAAGGCTACACCGCGAATCACAATGGCCCCGTTCCAAGTTCGGGGGGAACAAAAATGATCAATACACATTTCCAACGTTATCTGAAAATTTCAAATATTTGCAAATCCATTTTTTCTTTCCCAAAAAGACGAGATTCGAGTTTACTTGTTTTTTTGCTCGGGTTTGGTGAATCCGGTGCTCGGAGATCGTTGGAAATGCATCTGGGGAATAATTTTCTGGTGGATGACTCGAGTGCGCAAGGGGCATAGGGCTCCGATATACGGAAACGGAGAAGCGAAGTGGTGTGAAGTGAAGTGCAGCGAAGTGGAGGATCGAGGAACGGAATGTACGTAGGTGAAACGTTCGAGGATGAACAGAGCATCAAGGAGGAGGAATGGCTTTCTCAGTGATCCGGGGTCGGAGGGTTGGCTGATGCCGGCCGGCGCAACTGATCCTGCAGGGGTTGAGGAGGATCGACGGCTTCCTGGACGGATCAGCATCAGATGCACTTGGAACGTCGGTATGCGGTATATAGCGGTGACATCTAGGTGCAAGAGGGCACACCCCGGACAAGGTTCTACGGAAGCGTGACGTGGAACTAAATTCTCATCAGCATATTGACGTCGTTGGTGGAGCTTCCGTCTCGTTCGACGTCGAACCGGCGACGAAGAGGACGCGACTGAGACGACAAAGACGATGGCGTTTGGAAAGGCCTTTGGAGTGTCTTACACAGCAGACTATCCTCGATGCGAAGATAAATTCGCTTCGACACGGTCTACGAGAGGGAGACAACGTACGGGCACCAATTGCTAGTACGTTCCTTGAATTTTCTTCCCGATGAAAGCTCTTTGGAGGATCCTCGCCAGCTATCTCGAGATGAAGGCTCAAAAAGTTTTAAACAAATATTGATCCGGTTGATCGATTGAATTTAACGACGCTTTGAGCAGATGTATCTCGAGTTTGGTGCTTCGTACGTGTTGGGAAAATTGCCTAAATTTAATTCGAAACGACGAAGTAATCCAATCCGTTGAAAGAGAAGAATGTAGTTGAGAGATCTCAATGTTTACTCGACAGGATGAAGTAATCTTGAAATTCTCAACCCTTGTGCGTCATCCCTCTCGACGCCATCCCAGCTCGATTGAGCGATCTTCTCTTTTGTCGCTTCTTTTTTTTTTTTAACGATGAAAGGATTCAGCATAATATTTAGAAATTGTAAACAAATATTGAATTGTACATAAACGCTTCAAGGATTGTTGGGCTAAGTTAAAAAATATTATTCCCTGAAGCTTTTAATACGCGCGGCTTTTCGCAACGGCAGAGATAATAAGAAATTAAAGAAAAGAAGAATATAAAAAAGCCTCTGGGTCGTTATTAGCCGCGTTTTGTTCCTTTCGGATTTGCATCTGTTAAATCACACGCGCGCGATTCTTCTCGATATGTATGTATATTTTTTCCTTGATGAACTCGAATTGTGTAAAGAATTGTCTCGCATCTTAGTTGTTTCTGTCGTACCGCGTTGATTAGATAGTCGCGTAGGCTAATCGTAGATTGTTCTGTCTGACAAGATTCGCACGTCCGAGCCATCAGTGATCTTTTCTTTTTTTTTATTCTAATCCAGCTACCGAATTAA
>JABMBT010025716.1:0-14246 GCA_018906895.1 Odontocolon sp. PSUC_FEM 10030002
AATATACGGACAACAATACAAGTTTTCTCCTAAAATCTGAAAACTTTACGACACGTTCTAATAGAATTTAACATCAGGCAGTAAAGTTTACCAGAATTTTACGTGGGCACCCGAATATTCGACAACTATGTTAATTTTCAGATCCTTTTCTTTCGAGAGAGTCGCATTTGTTGTAGCGTTCAGCTGTAACTCTCTAAATAGACAGAGAACGCAGGATCGTATCTAAAAACTGCTACCTAACAACGATTTTACGGGGGGCGTAAGGTCTTACGACTTTATAGTTATACGCAGCGTGTCTAATATAACGACACTGGGGAGTAGGCCAACTATCGTCAATACAGTAAAAGAACGACCGAAAAGGAAACAAAATGAAAGAAAAAAAAGAAAGAAAGAAAGTGGAAGATACGAAAGCAGAAGCTAGCCAATAAAGAGATATATAGAAAGAAAATAGACGAGGTGGTGGTACAGTTGCGGGGCGAATTGCTCCTGGGGCACTGGGTCACTGGGGAAACTCCCGTTGCGAATTGCACGCAATAATTCGTTCCCCCTGGATAGGATCGGTCACTTTACACTCGAAGAAGGGATGGAACCCTTAATTTTCCTTTGACCGGTTGAAAGCCCCGACTCGACAGGGTACACCCAAAATATTTACATCCTAGAAGAAACATCGACTGCAACAGCAGCAGCACCGTTCGTTATTTATGACCAATTCCATCGACTTGGACCGCCCGTTGGGAAATCGACGAACGGACGACTGTCGTGCGTTTCGACAGTTTTCGCTCATAATTGCGCAGGTATAATTGTATATAATAGCCTCGATCGAGAGGTCTAGGAATGATTTCCGAACAGACCGTTACCGTCTGGCTTCTGAAAAATCAACGAGAATTATTTTCTCTGAAACCATTTTCCGTGCACACTTTCAGTTTCTCTGCACTCCCGAAGCACTCAGCGACAGATCCGTTTCGTACATCGATCATGGCTCGAAAATCATTTCGAATTCCTACACGACTATGTTGCCTGTCCCAGTTTTGGTATCACTTTCAACAACGCTTCGATGGTAATAAAAAATGTTGAGTCGAACTGTCGTGACGTTGACATATCGATTACTTACTATACGTCATCAGGAACTCCCGTAAGATTTAAATACATATTTCGATTCATATTATTCTTATCGTTATTGTTTCAATTATTATTATCATCGTTGTAAGTCGTATAGATTTAGGCGTGCGCGGAGTCCGATGATGACTCATTAGGCACATCGCTTCAACATAGATTCGTGCAATTAGCGAGTCCGCAACATGCATCGGATACAGGAATCCGCCTATGTGTGTGCAGGCGTTAATGCACTTGCGTTTTGATGCATCTGTGTGAATCGCGATGCAGCAGCAGTACCAGTGGAGAACCCTGAGTTTCTCTGTCGCTCTTACGAGCTTACTCTCGACGTGGTACCCCATGTAGGTAACCGTGTCAAGGACGTGCGAACTGGGCTGCAAAACGGTGCGCCGCCTCGCGATTCGCTCTCGCTTACTCGCTAGTCATTTCGCGAAACGCGAAACTCCGCCAGCGACCTACGTACGTAGATATAGGGTGTAGGTTGATGGGTTTATGCGGCAATACGTTACTCCCGTTTTTTTCTCCTCGAGAAAGAGAGCAGGGAAAACGGATGACGGATAATTCCATCTCGAAAGTCTCCTTAGTCATCGTTATTAAATGGATTTTTTTTTTTTTTTAAAGAACTCGCAGCACATTTTATCGGAGTTGCAAGACGAAGTGGAAATTTGAGATATTCAAATGGTTGTTCGAGTTACTCTCGTGAAATAGAATTTTTCGTATGGAAAGTTGGGAAATTTTGTACGAGGTACAAGCACAAATTTGAACGGGGATCAGCGAGTTGAAAAATAATTTGAGAGAATTTTTGCGACGAGTTGCGAAATGTAAATGTTGGAATATTCACGAGTATTATTACGCGAGGGGTCTTTTCTGCTCGTTGGTTAACCACCGCGAGAGAAATAGAGAGTACTTGGCGGAAACTTAGCCGAGGGGACTCGAGACTAAAATATACTACCATTACGGTTACACGTGGTTGTTGGTTAACGCGCAACACACATACCTACTTTACACTTAAACTATATGTAGATTTACACAGACACGATGAATTAGATTTTACTTTTAGTTTCGAAAATGGGGAACGCGCTCGCGAGTCGGCACACCAGAGTGGGGCACGCTCGGGCCTTGGCACACTTCTTCGCTCAGTTGCTCAGTAGCAACAACGACAACGACGAAACGCGTGAGTCGCGACTCGCGGAGAGGAAGAGGGGAACAAAAAAAAAAAAAAAAAAAGAGACGAATCGGGGATAGATCCGCATTACTTTATTATATTATATTACAACTTTTCATTTTCCATCGTTCTCTTTGTTTCAAAGTTCGAAAGTTATATCGTCCAAGGATCATTTTTAAACCGAACATCGCCTCGGTACTTGGCCCCAGAAATAGTTGAGCGCCGATAATGACGGTATAATTTCGTGCGATCTATACGGGCAAAGTCGCGGTTCTCGTCGTGCGCGCTTTAGCAGCCTTGCCGATCGAGGCGATCGACGAGTACTCGACAAAGAGAGAGAGAGAGAGAGAGAGAGAAAAATAAAGGAGCGACGAAGCGAATACAATTTACCACTCTCCCTCTCGTTTCTAGAAAATATCAACGCGACCCTGCGAGATACAAACCCACATTGATACGAGAATTGTCTCGTACAGGCCATTAGTTTAACACGTCGTTAGAAATACGTACAATACCTATATATATGCATTATAATTCTCAGCGAGGTGGAACGAAATGAAAAAAAAAAAATCATCAGACTGTTCGGAGGAAATTGGTTATTTTCATACACACGTGTCAAAGATGCATATCGCGATAAACAAATTCGAGAATCATACACAATTAAACATTTCTGCGGAGTTATTGTATTACGTTGACTCTTTTCGGCTGTTTCGAGTTTCTAGGTCACTGGCTTTCACTCTCGATCGCTCGAGCCCCATCCTCTCATCGTGTTCCTGCGCACAGAGGCGCGTTTCTCTCTGCCAGACTCTCGCGCACATATATACATGTATGTATACATATATATACAATACAACCAGAAAGAGACTTCGTTTCCCTTTCGTTCTCCAGTTGCGTTTGCGCGAACGCTCGACTGTAATAAAACTATTTCTTTTTCTCTATATTTTCTCAACGATCGAGCGACGTTAATTCAAAAAAATCGTGCTTTATGCTATCCTATATAAAATATTCAGGTAGCAGAGAGAACACTCGTTCGTCCTTTCGATTTTTATTATTCTCAACGTAATAATATTCCGGGTCGAAGCCGTTGCTGCTGCTGCTGCTGCTTTCACTCTCGTTTGCTCCATATCCTTTCATTCGTTTCTCGTTCGCGCATCCGGCGCCGCCGCTTCTCTTTTCACTCTCGTTTGACCCGCTTCTCCGCTCGGCAGTATCGCATTGCTCGCCCCTCGATGCCAGGCGAACGCCCATAGTCATCGTTTCATTGAATAATGACGATCACTGTGGGTGAGTAGAAAAGCAGAGTAAAAGACGGACGTATCTCTTTTATTGTTCGTTTCTTTCGTTCTCGCAACCCTCGCGAGATTCGAAGGGGCAAAATACGTATGTATAGCTGACAGGAAAACGATCGGGTTATCGAGGAACGTTTCTATAACGCACTGACAAACGCCCACTCCAGTTTGTGCGATCATGAACAAAAGAGACGATTTCTCGTGTGTTCAGGTGCAGCAGCAGCAGCAATAACACAATCCCCGCAGATCGTAAAACAGGATTTCCCTTCGCTTCGGATATGTGTATGGTAATTTACCTGCAGTACAATACAATCACGATTCCATCGATATGATTCCATCCGGTTCGTGGAATTTAAATTCAACGACGATGCACCACTTTTGGTTATATTCGTTAATTTATTCATGATTTTATTTATCATTTTTATACCGATATAACGAAACAGAGAGTATTATTTCCATGTAATTTATACTCGAAATCCTGTCAGCTTTACAAATAAAGTTTGTCCAAACAGCGTCGTTCGTATAATTTCCTCTCAGTTTCATCGATAACTAAAATATTTCCAAACGTCATTGTATTGAAAGGATTATTTTGTTCGATGGGTGTGATGCGTTACTCGCTGATTCAATTTTATTATAATTCGTAATGATCGGTGATATCGAGCGGATAGTCGATGATCCCAGGTAGAGTGACAAGGGAAAATACGATATTTTACGAGCGATCGTTCTCATCGTATTCCTCGTACACGATGGCAGAGAGCGCGTCATCATTCTCGTCCATTACATTATAGCGCAACGTATTACAGAGGATAATGCACACGAGCACTGTGCGACGAAGTGGCCGTTCTGCGCGTGCATTCATCGAATTCATCGCCGATCCTCGTGTGCGTTTGCATACTATACACTATATAGCGTTCGCTATATAGTTTTGAAACTATACAACTAGCAATACGAGCTCGCTCGTTGATCCGCGAGTGAGTGCATGCATGCATGCATGCACACATTACGTTGATACATCGAACGTAAATCGTTCGTACACGTATCCGTTACGCTGTAGCTATATCGAACGAACGAGATAGAGACAAAGATGGAAAAGTCAGCGGGGAACACGTATAGATATATCGAGAGACTTTCGACGATCAACGAAACGAGCGGCACAACGAAACAGTGCGTAAGGTATAAGAAACGTAGAGAGAAACAGGAGGGAATAAGACAGAGACACGGTGACGAGTCTAAAGAAAGAGCTCGATGGAAAAAGAGGAAAGAACGTACAAAGATTCGCGGTGGTGTGGGTGAGGAAGTGAGAAAGGTAGGAAAAAGCAAAGAGAGGAAGAGAGAACGAGACAGAGACGGAATGACGTAATGAGAAGGAGCGAGTCGCGAGCTGCGGCTGCGTCATGTTCTCAGCGAACTGGGTCAGTGGGTCTCCCCACTACGGAGCGAAAAACACACCAGCGACCAGCAGTGGCACGACCAACAGTCGGCCCCACATCCACTCGCGGCGTTACAGCGAACGCTTGGCTCGCTCGCTTGCTCGCGTTCGAACGAGAGAACGAGCAACAGCAACACAGCAACAGCGAGTAAAGCGATATAGAGAGGAGCTTGTAACGGGAGAGAGAGACGAGGCACATCGCGCGGCACACCAGCAGGAGCAGCATCGTCGTCGGGGAGTGCCAACGGCGTTACTGTTGACCCAGCCACGGCCTCTGGCTGCCTCCTGCTGCCTCCTGCTGCCTCCTGCTGCATGGCCCGTGGTTCTCTCTTCGTACCCGACCGAGCCTCGGCCAGGCCCCTTCGACTTGTCGTTTTCTTTATTCTTTTATATCTACCCATTACTACGTTTGTACTATCTAGCGGCACCAATAATATAACACGCTGAAGACGACCGAGAACGAGACTAACGACGACGCGAAGAACAACTGCTGACACTGTGCTCTTTGAAAGCAAGAGTCGGATCAGAGGAATAGTCAATTACATTATCTCGTTCTTTTTCTTTTATGATTCTTCATTCTTTATTCGGCGGATTCATTGGCGAAGAGTGGAGAGCACGAGGAACGTTTCTTATTTCTCTTTACGGAAATTGGATGGAACGAAAGTTGGGAAATGCTTGGGATTAGTTTGAGGAATTTTTTTTTTCGTGTATCGGTAACGTTGTGAGGAGAATTCCGTTCCAAGCGCGGGTGGTGAGCTAACCGAGTGAGCTTTTTCCTCCGTTCGTGCGGTCCGTCCGACGAAAAAAGGGACGACCTACTTAGAGAGGTTTCGGATCGAGTACGTGAAAGAGGGAGCGAGATTCCCGCGAGAACCCACCCACATCGTCGAAGTAGTATAGAAACCAACTTGGCTCTTTTTCTTCCCCCCCCCCCTCCCCCCAATTCTTTTCCAAGGAATGCCCCTTGGTGTACTCGTGTCTCGCGTACCGGACGCCCAAAATAAAATCAATCAAAATTCTTCGGTGCGTCGACGGCGCGTACAGCCGTCGCAGTCATAGTCGTTGGCTTCTGGCTCGGCTGTAATCGCGCAACCTCGATCGATTACGAATTACGACCACGACACAATGTAAGAGTAAGAGTGTCCGCTCGTCCGTTCCCTCGAGGCGTCCAGTCGGACGCAGAAAGAAACACAATCGTAGTATCTTGTAATACAGAGAAGAAGAGAGCAAACGCTACTACTGTAGCGTGTATTCCAAGCATAAAGAGAGAGAGAGATAGAGAGAGAGAGAGGGAAAAAGAAAGAAGCTCAGCACGTGCGGCAGGGGGGTTCTCTCCGCTGGACGTAACATCGGCTCAAGCTCGCGGAGAGCTCGGCTCACTCGTCGGACAATACTTCTCCGGCCGACATAGACCTGGTTCCGTAAGTAGGTCATCCCCTCCATCCTCGTTTAACTCGTTCCCCTCGCGCTTCTCCACCGCTCTCTGCGCTCCCCCGTTCTCGCGTACTTGCCGTCGTTTCGTCTTTCTTTCGCTCGTTCGTTCAATTTACTCGTCTATCCTTCGCTGCTGTGCTCGCCTCGCCCGCCCTCTCACTCCCCCGTGCCACGAAACGCGCTCATGGTGGCACCTCCACTCCGGCGGGCACCTGGCCGCGCGCGCTGGCATGCGCTCCCGCTGCCTGCTGAATCACTTTCACTTATGCCGTGCGCTGTGTCGGTGGTTTACTCTCTACCGGTTCGCGCGGGGTCCCCGACTAAAACGAGTAAAGTCTCTACGGTGTGTACCGCTGGTCCGCGTCGAGGCAACCGGCCAACGAGCAATCCTACCGAACGTACCATCGCCCCCTGAATTACGATACGTGTCGCGCGAGTTACGTGCTTTTCCGACTTTGGTGTGTATCTGTCGTAGCGATGGTAAATATCATTGAAACGAAACACACACGCCAAAAGAATAATACCGAAAGATAAATTCCAAAAGAATCATCGAATTACACCTCGTCGCTCCTCACTCCGGGAGTCTATAAATTCATCTAAATAAAAAAAAAAAAAAAACTGTGCCAGGACGGAAATTCGGTGGAATTTGTGGTTAAAGTGTCGGACAACTCGATTTATCTATAATTATCGTCGTCTCCGGGCCGGAGAGTGTCCGACCGTTGGACGGATTTGAAAAATCGTGAGTTTAGCACGAGTTTTGCTCGCTCGCAAAACCAAGTACATACCAACACGGCTGTGCGGAGTTACTCGCCACAACTACCGACTGTCGAGGCGCGCGCGTGGGTCAGTGCGGTGGTGCCGGGCGCGGTGGCTGGGTCCCACGACGGACAACGACGACAGGCGACGAGCCGCCGATACACAGTGGTTACACGCACACCTACATGCCGCACGCTGCTACGTTCGGCAGGGCGTTCACGTGGTGGGGGGTAGAAGAGGGCGGGCCCTTCGGGAGAGCAACGAGGCGAGAAGACAGCTAGTCGCACGCAGATTGCCGAGCTGTCAGGTCGCACTATCGTGGGTCCTCCTATCGTGTACACGACGCTTTAAAAAACAAGAAATTAACAAAGTTACATGCACACACACTCACACACACGCACACACACTTACACTCACACATGCTTTGGTCTCAATGAAATTATTCGTTCAACTTTAGTTATTTATCGTGGAATATTTTTGTTATCACTCGACGATTATTCAACCATCGCGAGTCGAAAGAAAGAAAAAAGGATTAAAACTTGTACGTTGTGTCTTCCTGTGCTGTTTTAATATATACGTGGTGGAACTACTTGTTATTGGATTGCAGTGAGGATAGGAGGATAAGGATATTTCGATATAGTGATAAACACGGCCTGATCGATTTTATCGAATTTTATTCGTCGTTGATTCGATGAATTGAGAGAGAAAACACAGCACGTGAAAAGAGCGCGCGATGATTCGAACGAGGTTGAGATACGTTCTCGTAATGCGCGTAGTGATATTGTTACCGAGGTGGTGAAACAACTGTTATGACAAGTGCGGCAGAGAAAGATTGTGTTTCAGGCATCGAAAATAATAGTGAAGTAGGTGGAGGAGGTGTCTTCCGGTGACGTTGATATTCCTCGTTGACGGTAGAAATTTTTCTTCAAGAATCGACCTTTGTCGAATTCAGTGTCCTCGTCGTCTTGGACACCGACGAAACGCAAAGATCCAGTGAAAGTTGGGTCGAGTCTTCCCGATATAGAAACAAGCAACCCGAGTCGAGAGAGAAACGAGAGGGAAAAATCGTTCTATATGCCCCGAAAAGAGTGGTCGTCGTTGTTCTTTTTTCGTCGTCGTAAAAGTACCTCATCAAGAGGTGTGATATGTTAGTTGAGATGGAGCAGCATTCGGGCCTGATATCCCTGAACATGTCGCCGTTTCACTTGAGCCCTCAGGGCAGTCCTCACGGGCCCACCGGTGCCCAGCAGCAGCAGCAACAACAACAACAGCAACAGCAACAGCAGCAGCAACAATCCCAATCCCAGTACAATTCTTCGCCTTACGCGAGTTGCGCACAGAGTCCACCTACGACAATGTGCCAGCAACAGACCCAGTTGCAACAGCAATCGAGTCAGCAACACGGTCCGGGTACCGGCAATAATAATAATAACAATAATAACAATGGTCAGCAACAGACCGGCGCATCTGGCCAACAGTCTCAGGGCTCTAGCAACAATGTTCTCGGTTTCGAATCGGCGTTTTTCGACGCGATCGCTCTCGAGGAACGTTGTCCCATGTGCGGTGATAAGATGTCGGGTTATCAATACGGTTTGCTAACGTGCGAATCGTGCAAAGGCTTCTTCAAGCGCAACAGTTCGCCCTGTAGCAACAAGAAGGTGTACACGTGTCTGTTCTCACCAACAGGGGGTGGTTGCGGTACGTCGGGGAGCCTGGAGGGCGGCGGCGGCGGCGGCGGCGGTGCGTACGGCGGATCGAGTGGCGGCGGTCCCGGTGGACCCGGTCCCGCTGGTAACAACAACAATCCCAATAACAATAACGGAGCTAACGGCAACAACGGCGGAGCGGGGAGCAACAACGTCACCGGGAACAACAACGGCGCTGGCGCCGGTAACAATCCCGGGACGAATAATCCCAGTGCCGGAGGTGTCGGTACCACGGGTGTACCCGGTGGTAACGTCTGTCATCCTGGTATCGGTCAAGTCGGCATAGTCACGGGAAGCGTACCCGGTCCCCTCGACTTTCCCGACACCAAGGATGTTATCGAAGAATTGTGTCCTGTGTGCGGTGACAAGGTGTCCGGTTATCACTACGGACTCCTCACGTGCGAATCCTGTAAAGGATTCTTCAAGCGGACCGTACAGAACAAGAAGGTTTACACGTGCGTTGCCGAGAGATCATGCCATATCGACAAGACACAGAGGAAAAGGTGTCCCTTCTGCAGGTTCCAGAAGTGCCTCGAAGTCGGCATGAAGCTCGAGGGTGAGTCTCAATTTTATTTTATTTATACTTGATTCTTTACCTATTATTTTAGATATAAAAGCGCACGTTAGACGATAACAGCAGCAGCAGAGAACAACTCAAAAGTGCGTATTGTTGTATTCCGACTGTAAAGCAAATCGGACTGATAAATTACGAGCAATTTTTTTTTTTTCTTTATCGTAACGGAAAGAACGAGTTCCGAGTAGCAATCATTGACGGCGTTGCATATCGCTTACGTTTGCATTCGATTACGAGAGAGATATTACCGCGCGCGAACATCGGCAGGATACTCGCGCGATTTCCTTCCTTTTTCGCGCCTCCGCGAAACGTTTTTAAACTTTCCGAGAATTTCTTCAAATTTGCCTCCGACTAAATCGTGCGATTCACGTTCGTTCCTTTTTCATCGTAGTCCCGGGTTCGCAGTGATGTCATTTCCTGTCAGTGTCTTCGGGTCATGAAAAAAAGAATGGATCAGATCCTCCGCTATCGCTCAGTCCATAATTCGTCGCCGAAAGCGAATAGACGGTCGAACGTTACAAGAGCGATGATATAATACGCTCGATCGACGAACGGCCGGTCCTCGTCTGGCCCAGCAGCTTGACTCTCTCGCTTTCCATTTCGACACATTGTTGTGCGACGAGCTCACTCGTAGGACGACAAGCTCGAGAATATTGTAAATCTTACCGACACTGCTTAAAAAAAAAAAAAATCATTGCCGATGGAGTGCTCGCGGAGCGCGAAATATATAGCAACAGACCGGTGAAACTGGGTCTAGGCCCGGCAAGGACCTCCGTATCTATATACATGATACACAACGCGAGCTCTGTTTCTTTTTTCTTCGCTGTAATAAAAACGTGTGGAATACATATATATGCACACTATAGACGCGCGTATATAGCTATTAAAACGAATCTCGAAACGCACGCACCAGACGGCAAAGTTGTCGCAATTATGCTATACAGTGACTCTCTTTGGTTCTCGCGCGCGTTCTCGCGATCCCGCTGCCCGAGCGTACAGTACGTAGACGTACAAATATCTACGTATATACGTATAGAGCGTCGTGGCTCGCGTTGATTGCCCAACGCGAAAACTTTCCAAAGAGGCAACAGCAGAACCACCAACGGAGCACACGTTACTCGTGCCACCTCGTCGACAAACGTCAACGAAGGTTTTTCGAAGGGAGAGGCAGATTTATAACCCATTGAAAAATCTGATGGATTTCGTACAGAAGAATCGTTGCATATGGTCCATTAATCGCGGCTATTATAACTTGGGATAATAGTGCACAGTCATAACTGTGTCACGTCGATCGTTATTTCGGTCGTCCACGCGTACGAGCTGCTTCGTTGCGTTACAGCATTCTTACGGAAAAAGTTTAGTCCGCGTCACAATGCGCTTCGTGAAAGACAGTAACGAGCGATGAATTCCTTCTCCTCTTTTCGCCGTTGGCATCGTCGAATCGTACAGTGAGACCCCGATTATCCGGAGCCCGGATAATAAATTTTAATCCAGAGTCGCAATGTTAAAACATAGGGAAATTCTATAGGGATTTTACTGCAGATCGATAAAGATGGATGAGCGAGGTACTGCGATTATCGAAAGTAAAACGATGACGAGAACGCGTGTGTGGCACGCCTTGTCGTCACTCGCGGTTGTTCATTTAGTCGCAGCTTTGTTGTATGGCATGCACGTGGGTACGTGCAATATAGTCTTCCCGTACCGGCGCGAGAGCCCGGCGTCGCTAAACCCGTAAATACCGATCGCCAGTCGTAGATTCGCGCAGAGCAATCCCCACCATTGACCCAACTAGACTGTACTAACCGACTCACCACAACATTGCGACTCTATAACCGCGCTCTACAACGTCCCTATCGTGGTCGCAATTGGCTCACTCGATATACCGCGCGTGTATATCCTCGTGCGCATTCTGCAGCAAACTGCAGTGGTCTGTACTTCGCAGCAGCAGCGGACTCTTTGCGTAATTCTAAAACACCGTTATCGTTTTGCTCGACAGTCAACGCGTTAACAAGCGGCACAAGTAGCTTGATAAAATTCGTCGCGAACTAGGGAGAAGGAACTTGGTCGCAGTTTCTTCTGCATTCATTTTTTTTCTTCTTTTTTTATTTTAAATATCTCTCCTGCGTCATTGGCTCACAGACCGAGGCGATATAATCGCGATCGATAACCATCTCTATTAAAAATCATGTACGATTGCGTAAGTAAAATGCAGCACAACGGGGTTAACGTACGTGATTTTGTAATTACATGCTTGCACGATATGTATCCTGAGTATAGGTATCCATCTGATACAAATTATAGATTAAGTGTTACCGTTGAGCTAAATGGAGCGTGAATGCGACACATTGAATTAATTATCGATTCATTGACTAGTTTTATCGACAAATTTTCGATAGGCTCAGGAGAGTAACCTTGAGAATTTTTTTAGCGCGAGGGATTGAACGATTTTGTGTGGAGAGTAATTGCATCTGTTTGTGCGAATGTCTTATCGGTGATTCAATGATTTCTATTAATAACACCGGTCCAACCGATCAAGAGGGATCTCTGTGCTTATCGAATCGTCATTCGTATGAATTACAGATTTTCGTAAAATAATCAAAGTCACTCTGCTTTTCAACGTTGCTTCAAGGTCAAGGTACAAGGTCGACTTCGAGACAGCGGAGAAATTAATCTTTGTTCGCTTTCATTCTTGACCACTCTCGACACAATTCAGACAATCCACCCTCGTACTGACATTGACTCACTGGCTCCCGATAGACGTCCACCGCGTCTGACTCGACCTTGACATTAACCGCGTGGGAAACTTAGCCTAGAAAATAGATGCCAGCAGCAGCGGAGCTCTTCAGCCCGAATCTGGGTCATTCGCGAGTTAATCTCACGGCGCACTGCAAGCATCCAGAATTCGTTCGAGTCAACGACGACGAATCTTCGTGGAAAAGTACCTCGTCGTCGAATACCGCAAGCTTTTTCCAACAAATTCCAGTTGTTTTGCATATGCTAACATCGGGGACTCTGTAGTCCCGAGAATAATTTAGTCCACGTGCCAGAGACCTCCGCACTATAGTTTCGATAATTTTCCATATTTTATTGCATCCTCTCCTTACTTCACTCCAGCACGAGCAACGCTAAGAGGACCTCCAGGGAATACCGAAAATTCGTGACCCAGTCGTATAGTATCGGGCGTCCAGCAAGTCGTAAAAGTGAGAGCCAGCGAGCCACAGAGGAGTGGAGACCCCGGCCAAGAATCGACCGTTCTTTTACCGGTGTTCGTAAACGAGGGTAGAACAAGGAAGGGACAAAGGTTCGCCCTGACAACATGTGTTGCAACATCATAGAAACTTGGAAGCAGAGCAATAACATCGTTATGAATAAATGTCCGAAAATTATTTGAAAAATAAATAGTTGATCATCCTTTGAATCTCTCAAGAAGATTCGCTATATATATATATACACACACACAAACGAGTCGTGACGAATTAAAAAAAAAAATGAATGAAATGAGAATTCCAGAGCAAATGGCATCAAGGAGCAAAGAGTCGTTCATGAAGAATCGAAGATAACATAAATCGTCATCGTGTCTTTTCTCTCACAACAGCGCTCGGTGACTTCTCACTCGACAGAGAAGTCCTCTGTTTAGAAACTTACGAATTTCATAATTATCGTATTATGTCGCAAGTGTGCGCGCCGCAACGAGGCTCAAAGAGAGCGAGAGAGAGAGAGAGAGCGAGAGAGCCATGCCCTGGTGGTGCTCAAGTATACATACTTATATATATATATGTATATATACGAGACTATCCAACGACGACTCTGCTTGGGCCTGGCCTGCTGCTTGGCTTTTGCCAGAGTGACTCCTACCTTCGTAGCACGAGTATACCTCCACCACCACCGTAACCATCGCCACGAGAATACGGCTGTGTTCCACAAGCTGTCGGTACAACCGAGGTGGGGAGGTGGAAAGGTTAGACTATAAGCCGGAGAATTGTGTAATCCCCGCAGCGTTGAACGTTGCGCGGATACACTCGCGGCAAACTTATTCTTTGCACACTCAGAGCGCGCGCAGAAGCTTTCAGTTATTTTTATCTCGTTCTTTCTTTTATCCCGATAGTACTAATCGTAGAATCTTTGATAGACCGACTAATATATCTGCACTTTGCGTCTTTTCACTCGCTAATTGACGACGCAACTATATTCGCCCCGAGTCTCGTGTGTGCGATGATGCGGTAATGAATCATCCAGAATCGTCGCTTCTCCGACACACGTGACGCGCATATTCATCGCGATTCGACCGAAAGAGAGTTTGTGTGCAAAATGCACCGAGAGACACGTATCCACGGTAGCTCATAGAGATGTATGAAGTTAATAGATTCGAGCGACGGAGAGCTCTGCATCGACAGAGACATTGGCTGCGGAGTTGATGGAATAGGGGCGAGTTAAGAGTCACGAAACGGTACGAGAGTCGAGTAATGTGCTGTCTGGCGAGAACGCGGATATGCTCGCGATGCTTCGGTGTGCCTACTCGATTGCCAGCGACCCAGAGCAAACCCAACGAGACAACAGGGAAAAGCCAGCATCGGCAGTCGGCGGTAACGGCATGTAGCACACACGTCGCGGGACCAGCAACCATGATTCGCTCCAGTAAATCGCGTATAGAGTCGAGGACTTGCCCCGCCGATTGGTTAAGTAGTCACGGTGCCTCACGTGCCAGAGCACCACCGTCAGCACTCGACGTACACCGCTCGGGACACAACGACGGATCCTAATAAACGATGTACATATATATATA
>JABMBT010025826.1:0-14246 GCA_018906895.1 Odontocolon sp. PSUC_FEM 10030002
TTTATTTTTTCTCTAGTAAAGATCGATCGAGCTAGCGAGAGAAGCAGAGGAAAGGGACGTCACAGTCATCGTTGGCAAACACGCTGAAAAATCGTGTCGGTCTCTTTTTCTCTTATCTTTCGACTACCAGCGGCTGCGACGTCACAATGAAACTGTGTTCTATGTTACCTCTATATCGTCTGGTGGTCGCCGAGAGTCAGATATGAAAAGTTTTATGGTCGGTGAGTAACGTTTGCGTAGCTGCTGTGGTGTGCAATGCAGAAAAATCTGTAGGACTAAAAATAGAATAAGATGGGATATACTGTATGAAATTTATCGATTCTGCGATTGGTATCCGTTCTTTGTTCATGGTGTTTGCCAAGAATGTCCGTATATCGATGCTGAATGTATAGTCTGACGAATTATCTATTAAAAATCGTTAATCTTTATTTCTTATTTGATTCGAACGAGAGGAACGAATTTCTGTGCGTGTTACGCAGGGCTTCCGTCTCAGGGACGAAAAGCTGATGCGGTAAATAAAAGAGCCTTCTTGATCGTTTCGTTTTCCATCTTTATGTCCCCTGTATCCTTTGTCTTCGTATTACCGAATCACTCTCCATCTACGAAACGATCGTTTGATAAAGCAACGACTCATGCAGATGGCTAGTAAGAAACGGGGAAGGCTAATAAAAGCGTTAAGAATGAACGCCGTGAGAGAGGGTGAGAGTAACATAGCGCTAGTGGAAATGACCTAGCGATCGTAAAACCCGCCACACAGCTCCGCGTCTTGTCCAAGAGAAAGACTATAAGGATGCATCTTCGTAAAAATCGAATCGAGAAAAATAAATTGCCCAAGAGGGAAAGTAATTAAATAAGACGGAAGAAATTATGGTCCCACGTAAAATGAATAGTAAATCAAAACAGACGAGCGACACGTTTTGTTTTTGTCGTAGAAATATAACAACAATCATAAAACATCGAATCAATTAAAAAAGGTGAAACACCGAAAGCTACAAATATAGAGAAATTGGTAAAAAAAAAAACACTATATAACTCCTTTCGCTGTAAACTAAAAAAAAATATCACGTCGGTTCCACCTACCCTCGGAGAAACAGCCACTGACAACCCTGGAATCAAAAAATCCGCCCCTTACTCCTCTCCCCTTTTTCTTTTTTCACTGCTGTCTCTCCGAATCTGTCCTTCCCCTCGCTTCACTCCACCCCCTCAGGATCCGAATTCTCGCCAGCCCGGAGCAGCAAATCCGTCTGTGACAGGAGCAGTAGCAGCCGGTTGCGCGTTCGGGCGGTCGTAAAATTTTCGAATTGTTTTTTCTGACTGACTGTCGGGCCGCCCATCGCCCAGGGGTGCGTTCCCTACCACGTGGTCCTCAATTCTGTATCCTGACTACACAGAACCGCAACAGCAGTAACAGCACGTCCAAATCACGATAATACCATGAACCATTCGTGACATCGTCCCGCGCAAGCTCGTAAAACTTTTCGAATTATTCAGTTCTCTCGTTCAGTGAGAAGAGTAGAACAAAATCACGCACCCGGTTGTTCCTCTCCTCCGAGTCTTCTATATGCTATTTCTAGTCCCTTTGCCTCGCCCCAAGGGTCGATCGTAAAAATTTCGGACGTCCACAGTTTTTGCTTTTCGTTTAGTTGCCTCGAAGCATTCACTTTTTTTTTCCTCCTCTTGGTTTGTCGTTTCGTTCCGATTTCAACCGTATGGATTTGAACGTAACACAGTAGCGAAAACAGCATCAGGAACAGAAATTGACACACCGAAATGGTCCATTTTTCGTGCGTACAGGAGAAACGTGGACCGAGAGAAAATTTCGATCGAGTTACGACCCAACCGGGCAAACCGTTCGTAAAATTTTCTTTGCTCGTAAAAACTACGAGGGGTCGTGCTATTTTTTTTATATGCACGTTCACGGTTTATACAATATCTGTCCCAGAGGCTGTCGCGATCGAGCGACGATTTCGTTTGCGTTACGGATTGACAGCGTGCGTGTAGGTATTACTATGCATATACAGTACAGTCTGTAGGCTCCGGTGGTGCTGATCTCTTATCGAGCTGTCAATTTCACGGCTCCGCCTCGTGGGACTCGATTTTCATGGTTTCCAACTGCGTACCCAGCCAGTAGTATAAAAATTGTTAGCGATTCATTTTCAAACATTTTCATCCCTTCCGCGAACCTCGGCACGCGGAATCCCATACGAAAGATCGTAATAATCGCAATGTACGAAAACGGGCTTTTTCGTTCGTGCAGTAACATATAAATATGTTATTTTTATACGACTGTATACGATAGTAGAGAGAGATATGTATATTTCCAATGTTACATTTATTACAAAAATTCATCCTTTTCCTTCGTGGCTTCCGTATTTTTTTTGTGTCGTGTACGTAAATAAAAATCTTATCGAAATAATGAGTGGTGACACATTTCCTGTGGTCGCGTCGTTCACAGACATTGTAATTTCAGTAATTGAAGTCGTCTGTAAAATCGAACATAAATTTCGTAAAATGTCATCATAATAAATGTATTATTTTTACGCAAAGGAGTAACACAGAGATATAACTCTCGGTTGGGTTACACATATAAAATTGTGATTCACCCTCTTTGGGTCGACTGATTGTAGAGAACTCGCATTGGGTAAAATCGGGTCATCGAGGCACGGAGCTACGTTCGATCTCACGACGTTCTTCATCCCTGTACTAAAATACTATCTACTCCATATATCCTTTCTGGCCACAGCAGGACGACTTTTCTTTCTCTCGACTTTCTCTGTTTACCGAATTCCGACGTTCTCGTATTTTTTCTCCTGCAGCGACCCCGATAGTGTCTTCAACCCTCAGCCACCCACCCACCCCCAACTCCGTCTCTCGCTATCGAAAACTTGGCTCGTAAAACGTCGAAGGTAATCGGATAAGTTTCAGTACGCTCAGCCGCCGGTTCGCCTCGTCTGGACGTACGACGTGGATCTTTTTTTGTTTTCTATTTCAGCACTCGCGCCTTACTTCTTTCTCTCGGATTCACTGCTATATCGAACTATACGACTGTCTTCTGATTGCAAATATCGTTTTCACATATATTTTTTGGTTACATCCTCCGTGATCCCGAATAAATAAATGTAAAAAAGATGGCAATAAAATTGACAAATTTCTCATTGCTCCTCAAACTTATTTATCTAACGTCCCATAAAATAGCTGATAGATGATTTTTCAAAGCAATTAAATAAGCATACTTGAAACGAAAAATAAAGAAAAAGTAAAAGCCGCGAAGCCGGTTTTCCAAAAGAAGGAACGAGATCAAGAGACGAGTCAGATCTGAAGCTAAATCGATGACAGAGAAGAGGCAAGAGGAATAGAAAGGGAGAACCGGTTTTCCACACGGTCCACTTCCCGTTCATCCGAACGGTGCCGATTATGGCGAAACTTTCGCAACGTCAGGTATTATACTGTATACCGGATCCACATGATGAAGCTAACCGATCGACTACCTCTGATAGTCAAAGAATCCCTAGAAGTGCCCATACTATTCTGGTCATCTTCATCGTGCAGACCCGTATGATTCGAGCACATATACCGGCGAAGCACAGTATAGTCTATGCGATAACGCCGCGACGTCAGGGCATAACGGGGAAAGGCATCTCGTAGCTCGGGGATGTGGACGAGGGTAATTCAGATGCATGCGGGTTAGATGCGGAGAGAACTGACGTGCATGAGACAATTCGTACCGAGATGCTACTCCGCGTCGCTAGACAGTTACGTCGGGATATGTCTTCCGGTTCTATATATATGGCTACGTAATTTAGGATAATGTCATGTCTCTGAAATCTGTGTTCATCAATCTTCTTAACCATGCAAGAGGCATCCGGGATAGATAGAAGACGGATATAAAAACCAAAGGACCTGACGCAATTTGAGTTTCCTGGTTGGCCATCTAAACCGTGAAAATCGTGATAGGACAAACGAGTCTTTGTGTGCTGGTGAATGCTCGATCAGTTTCCTCAGCAGAAGAATAAGACGAAGAAGCAGAAGCCCGAGTAATGAAACGCGGTTGTCCAATCGAAGCGAGACCGCCTAATGAAATCTGTTCGCTCTTCATAAAGAAAGGAAATGAAGGAAACGTGAGATGAGATGAAATTGAGTGCGGAACGAGTGCGTCCTTGAAAGGTATTCTTGAACCTCATTAGTATCCGAAGGGCTACCAGCGGTACTGACTGACTCTAACTTCGGAATAAGAAGGGAGGTCGAAATTCAGCTATGACATTCTCGGGAGCCCGAGTTCGATGTGTACTATCTTCTTTAAGGATCGCTCCCGGAACTTGAAGAGGAAGGAAGAGGACCTGAGAAACTTCACAGCACGGTTTCTCGCCACAAATTCTGTTGACGGGATATATATGGGTTCCCAGTACACACAGGGCGAAACGAAAAAGTAATAAGAGACATCGTTGTGCGCTGGAACGCTTCCTACCCTCTTGTCCTCTCTGTTTCTCCATTTCCCTCAGGAGTGAAGAAGCGACGGAACGCTGATGTCGCTGTGCCATCTTTCTCGTGGAATGATCCTTCCTGCTGGGCGATGAAGAACAGAAAGAGGGAGAGAACGCTGGGTCGTCTGTTGGCTGCTGGTATCGTTGCCAGGGAGAAGACGTTAATCGACTGTGGACGAGGAAACGATACTCTCCCTCGGGAAAATGGAAACGACAGAGAAGTGGCGAGATATCAAGCGTATAAGATAAAGGGTGAAAGGAAACCAACGAAAAGAAGTCGAGAAGACACTTGTGAAATACTTTTATTTGCCTATGTTCCAATTGTGTCACCATATCATATATTGTATTACAATGTTTCTTTTTTCTTTTCTTCGTTTCAAGAAAGCTTTGTGATCATGAAAGTAAACAAATCGAATTAGTGCACTTATCATTGTGCAATGTGGATGACGCAATTCTTATAGTTGAAAAGCCAGAGCAAGAAAAGCTTGAACAAGATGCGTCAAGATTCTCGGGAGAGCTCCTTTGTCTGTTCTACGGTATATGGAGGGCTTATGTATTTCTAGATACATCGACTTTAAGCTCGCTGGCACCCGGAACAAAGGGCGCCTTCGATGCCGCTACAAATTCAAGGCTCCTCTTTAGCCTCTTGCTCTCTCACTTCCTCTCTCTCGCTCTCTCTCTCTCTCTCTCTCTCTCTCTCTTTCTCTCTGGGTATCGGTGTGTACCTTCTTGTGATGCTGGTTCTGAGATGCTGTTGGGGATTTCGCTCCTCTGACTAAGGAATCCACCATGCCATGTCCCTCGTCCCTTGTTAGTACGGGGTTAAAGGATATCAACGCTTTGTGCCTATCTTACTGCGTACATAGCAACGTCAATCGGGTGTCGTGAAGGAAGACTGCAAAGGAACATGAGACAGCTCATAAAGACGGTACGTCTGCTTTATTTATGATGAAAAGCCATGCATTAGAAATGATACGAATGTACGGAACAATAGATAAGGAATCCAGTTCAAAGGACGAAAAGGCCGGCCGTTTTAAGGTCTTTGTCCTTGTTGGTACGTGGGTCATCGTCCTTTTCCTTTTTGTGGCTACTTTGCTTCTGCTAAACTGACCCTGTTGACCAAGTAGTCCGAGCATACCCAGGTGATCATTGGCCCTCGTCCTTTTTCCCTATTTTTCGCAACGCTCCCATGCGTACAAGCCTCAGGGTTTCTCGATCCCTTGTCGTGTATCGTATGCTTCTTCAACCGTGCGTAGAAATAGGTACATAGTATATACTACAACAATACTTGTCGACACAATGCCCTGTTGAATTTATGTTTACGGTCGCGGACGTGTGGTCCGCTACATGGGATAATATGGCTGCGTTCAATGTACAGGATTCCACACTGGTCCATCGAACCTTTCTGTGCTCTCCACTTCTGCTGGGTCCTTTATTTTATTATTCTTACGAATGCACATGTTATATGCTTTATGTTGTACTGTGGAAGATATCGATTGACCGGTGTCGAGTAAACCCTGGAGTTCCCCCCAGGCGTGGTTTTCAACAGGGCTAAAAGATCCGTATTCTGAATGGCACTCCAATGTAAGCAGATTCCCTTTAAAGATGAGCAGAAACAAAGACATCCGGTGGTATGTGAAGCTCCGTTATATCTATCGGGCGTTTCCTCCATATGGATGAATTCAGCCAGAGGGTTCTCTGTCTTGTTCGTATTCCTCCAACGTCCAACAAACTATAGTTGAAAAACTCTTCGTTGTTGGCTCACGATACGGCCTTAATTGAGTGTGGTGAATGAATAGATCGCGTAATACGATAAACACACGACGAAGAGGGATGCGAATATAAGAAGAAGTACGATGAAGACAAGCGAGACAAAAAAAAGGTTGCCCTTTGTCACGGAGCTGCTGCTGATGAAATACTGGATCCTCGTCTTTAAGAATCAACTGCACTCACAAAGGGAGCAAAGTGGAGCCACTGTACGTATGAGTGAATACCATATACGCACGTCTTTCACTATCATTCTGTTTGTTAGCAAATAAGAATAAATAGAAGTGGTGCAGCAGGTGTATTTACGCGAACCGGTTTTAAATACACTCTCTGCATCCATTCTTTCATTTCAAAGGAGCATGATAAGTAGACATGCAAAGAACAAGTGCGGAACAGGAGTCTTCTCTCCATATAAACGCAAATCTTTACGTACACACGGTTCCTCTAGTGTTTAGTAGTACCTATAGTCCTTTACACCCCCCAAGACATTATAATGATTGATGAGCCACGTTGTATTATCCTATCTTACACAATCTCTGGCAGCACAGTCAGAAAGGTTCACTCCCCAAGGGTTATTCTCTGTAAGCGCTGCGATATTTAATATAGGACGCAATATTTCAGGGTGTTCACTGTCTCACTCACTGTCTCTTCCGATGCACCCTTTTTGCCTCGGCTTCCTTTTTCTCCAAATACGCATCTTTCATCTCTTTTATTTTTTTTTCCTTTTTCCTTGAGCGATGAGTTGAGATCGAGAGTGGCTCGAGTCGCGCGAGGACGATCTTCTCTTTTACAGACGCGATTCGTCACCGTCATCAGAGTGCATGGTATCCCGTTACCCTGTAGCCTTCTTTCTCATCCTGGAGTGCCGATACGATAAGAAAAAGGGAAAAGGATACGAAAGGGGCAAAAGAAAATTCGGGACTAGTCCCTCACGGATGATGCTGCTTTGTGACCGAGTCCCATGATATCGTTTTCTATTGTGTCCTCGTTTACGACGGTGGTGCGACATTAATCGAAAAGCAAACCGTAAGAAGCTCCGAGCAAAGGGATTCCTGTCTTCCCTTCTGTCATTTTACATCCCTCCGGGACATAAACAAAGAATAGGCCTTTTATTGTTTGACATGCGCGACTGATTACGTTCTATAGAATATCTTAAAAATGTAGAGGTAGAACCAAGAGCAGCATTTTTATAACGTGAAAAGAACAACAAAACCAAAACGGTTCATCGAAGAATACCAGCAAGGATTTAACGACGATTTTATGATGGAAAAAAATAAAATGACTGTCTTCTATGTCGTTCCCAAAATCGGTGTGTGTTTCCAGGAGATTCCAAAAATCTTCGGAAAGAAATACACGGCACAAAACCATAATTGAGTGCGGACTAGAGAACGATCATCAAGCGCCCCGGGGGTAGCAGGCCTTCTCTCTCGTTTTCTAAATTAGGGTGCGGAACAAGAAGCGGTCGACCGAAAGAAATGAAAGAAGAGGATAGGTAATAGAGCAGCAGAACCAACAGCAGTCTTTGTGTCGCGGGAGAGTCCTGTACTCCTTTAGTTCTACGTTCAGTGAAGAGGTTGCACAAGATTTAGGGTGGCCGAGCGGAGCAGATGAGGGTGTATCCTCACGACAGGCAGGCATTCTGGTTTTGTCGACTCCTATATATGTACCGTCGTATGATCCTGAATCTAAGCTTTCCTTTGTCAAACAGAAATTTCTTGCATCTGATATAATTCGAAGATAACGAAAAATCGGATTATAATCATATGTTGATGAAAACGTCGAAATTAATGAATCAATCAATAAAGGTTCGATCGTAAAGTGTAAAAATGATACTCTTGAAAGTAAACCAGTGCGGTTGAAAGAACTTTGGCTCTGAATCACCCTGTATGTATGTGTGGTACGTATATACATGTTCTTGTCGGTAGGGATGTCCGGGGGTTGCGCGGCATTGGAGATTCGGCCGACGCCATGACGGCACAGCAGCGCCAGGGGGTGAAACATCCTGGTGGTGCTCCTGGTGGTGCTCCTGGTGATGCCATGAGAGAGCAAAGGAGAGGGGATGTAGGGTTGCGATGGAAGCTCTCGCAAGCCGGAAAGGGGTGAGGTAGAGTGAGAAGGGAAGATAAAGTGGCGGAGACTGAAAGCGCTGCTGCTGCTGCTGCTGCTGCTGCTGCTGCTACTCGCAGGGATTGAACCCCGAGGTCTCTTTGTGTGGCAGTGGCGCACGCGGCCTCCTGTCCTCTTTGTCCTCGGTCGCGCGCGCCGCGCGGCACGCTTCTCTGCCCCCCGTGTGCCAATCGATAAAACGCCCTGGTTAATGGGAACCCACCAGCCACCATAAACCCACCCCCGCGTCACACAACCCCTGCGACCTACCCTCGTCTCGTTCCGCCCATCTCCTGCTCGACGTTTCAAGTTCTTACAGTAAAACGCAATGTCTCATTACCGAAAAGTTGTACACTTTTGTTCAATGCGTAGTTGTAACATTTATAAATAATCTCGGTCATCATTTGTACAGATTTAGGATTTATGGTCTCTGCTGGATTTGAGAGAGGGATTTGAGGTTCCGTAAACATTAGGTCAAAGTTGGTGATGTTTTGGTATTTGGAGGAAGAGGAGCAAAAAGGGAGATTGAGATGGATAAGAAGCAAAGGTCTCTCAAAAACAAGCAAAGTTCTTTGTTCCCATGTCTTCATCAGGAGTGGCGACGATGCCAGCGTCATGAGAGGGACCAAGTACTGAGCACCCATCGTCGAATATCGATCAAAAGACGAGGCAGTGTCTCGACATCGAGTCTTAAAAAAAGTAATATTATATACACTTACATTAGCAGTAGCAGCAGCAGACACGTCATCTTTGGCTTCCTCCTTTGTCGCCGGATGAGGATTGATGAAGACCTCCCGATAACATCAATCCGGGATAATTAAGTTACAACGGGGCAGTAACATCGCGCGACATACGTATCTGCTTCCCTGAAGGCAAACTAAGCAAACGACTTGGTACTTCAGAATGAGAAATTGACATCAATGCTTCCATCTCGAGGGTTCGAAAAATCGTATTCTCTAGTAAACATTTTTCCATTCAACTCGAAAGCCTGATAAACGTGATGGAAGAAACTTTACAGATTAATTTGCAGTGTTTCTACAACCCTTTTACTTCAGGTTTGTAGGAAGCAATATCTGTTCATCAAGATCGACGATTATATCTCGCAATAGATGCTGCAACGACTCGCCATTCGTTCTTCTTTTCTTCAAGGAACAAGGTCGTTTTAATCGAGGATGATTTTTAATCCGGGCTCTGACCTTTCAGCAAGTTTGGAATTTTTTGTATGAGTAAAAGGGTCTCACGAACACGAGACTACGTTGATTATGCTAGTTATGACGATAGTTATCAAGTTTCTCCTGATTATGACTGACACCGGACGACGATTTTATACGCCAATCCTTTCGTCACTTCGAGTATCGTAATGCTCGAATCTTGGCACTTCGAGCGAGATGTGTACAATAATCATAATCGCACTTGGCAAGCACCAATTATTAATACGGCCTTGATGAACCTCGACAAGACACTGACAATTGACTCTTTCCAACCTCCGGGGAACCACTCCGAGAATTGTTAAAACGTTCTCGAGATAAATTCAGCACGGATGAAAAAAAAATAACGATTACATTATCGCCTCCACAATATTTCACTTGAAACTACCATTCGATACAATTGTGTAAAATCCTGTCTTTCAATAAATTTCCAGAAGATTAATTGAGGAAGAAAAAAAAATGTGTTCCACGAATTGATCTCAAAAAATATGTCGTACAGTATTCAGATTGGATAGACGCGTTTTGTTTCACATCAGAAACACGACGCGATGATCAAACTGGATAGTTTGCATAATTTTACCATCGAGCAGAGAACATGATGGATAAAAAAAACTTGTCGGAGATCTTTCGTTCCGTGTCAAGTCTCGATCGTGTCTAGCTTAGACGATACACGACACCGAGAGGGACAAGTCTCGTGAGAAGAGTCTGCGGCAAAAGGAACATGAAAATAAAAAAAAAATACATTTCAAGATAGAAACTCGTTTCGCATAAGCAAACGAGTGCGAAAAAGAAACGATTACTATGTTCTCGATGAGATATACAAGGCGAGAAGTCTGGTGAACGTCAATGGTCTTGTACGACTACTATAACACGAGTACATATATCTCTCGACGGATCTCTCGATACGACATAGATAAGAGTGATTTCTCCAGAAGTCCCAGTTACTATACCAAAAGCAGTCTCCTCGGTGATATTGTGCCACTCAATAGAACCGTCGAGATGGGGGAACCAGCAACGAATCACTGGAAGATAAATAAAAACGATCTGTGCGAACAACAACGAGATAAATAAAAAGAGGAAAGAGAAGTCAATGCGAAGAGAATCTGAGACTCCGAAATGAAGGAAGTGGAATATAGCATCGGTGAGGAAAGGACGAAATCACGTCGTCGATCTCTTAATCGATACAACGCAGAGTAGCGGGCCCGGGAGTTACAAACGGCGAAAAAGAAAGAGCGCGAGAAAAGCAAAACGATCGAATCGATGAGTTG
Source organism: Odontocolon sp. PSUC_FEM 10030002 (assembly GCA_018906895.1). Taxonomy (NCBI): domain Eukaryota; kingdom Metazoa; phylum Arthropoda; class Insecta; order Hymenoptera; family Ichneumonidae; genus Odontocolon; species Odontocolon sp. PSUC_FEM 10030002. Next base: position 10,831 of record JABMBT010025826.1, read on the forward strand.
AAGCGCAACAGCAACACCGGAAGAAAGCGCGCACGAGATTACCAGCACACTTACAGCAGCCGGAGGATCGATTCATTCGGCGATAGGATAGCAAACTCACTCGCTCGCGCCGAGTTGGCGCCGCGCCTCCGGCAGTTACGCCGCGTTACGTTAAACCCATTGCCTTTTACACGCCCATTGAGTCGAACGCCTCGACGGTCTCTTCTCGTTCGTAGGAGCGGACCAGAATCGAGCTCTTTCGATATCGCGCCGGCGCTCGCGAAGTCGATTTTTCGCTTGGTCTCGTTCTGTGCTCGGAAAGCCTCGACCTCGATTGCCACGGGCATTCGCTCGTACGGAGAGTCCTTAACCCTCGGGACTTGCTGCTTGGCTGGTTGTTTCGGTGCTACTCAGATCCATCGGAAATGAAGAAAGATGAAAGTATCGAAGAAACAAGTACTGTTATTGAAATTTGTCTTAGCCAACAAGCAAATCTTCTATGTTGTTGAGTATACATGCTTTCCGCTGGTAGAGGCGCTAGCGTCATGGGTGCGTTCACGGCTCCTGTGATTAATCGACGTCTCGCAGCATCTCGCACCTGCGGAGGTAGAAAATCTTTTTTTTCTCGATCTTCCGAAGAATCTCGAACATATCTAATCGGTAGTTGTCCGCTGATTACGAACAAAAGGTTCGTTTCATCCATATTTCAAGCGATGCATGCTAAAATTGTAATAATAGGTACTCATTTTTCGTTTTTTTTTTTTTTAAAAAAACGGAAAGTGAGTGCCTAAAAACCGCCAAAATGTTCACTTTTTCCGACTTTTTTCTACTATGTCACGAAGCTAAGAGAAAAAGCTGGGTGTGATTTGTAATCGGCGGACAATTTCCGATTGAAGAGCCCGTAGACACTGGAAAAGTGGAAAAAAAAAAATCAACGATAATATTGTTATTTCTATGTTGGAGGAGAGTGGTTATGCAACACGCTATATATAAGGCAAATTTAACGGATAGAGAAAGAAGAGGTCGGCTTTAAGAAAAAATTTATCTTAAGCTTAAAGTTTCTTTCCGCGGATGAAAGTTTCAGGTCGATGATCGATTTTTCGATATTCCCTCGCAACGAAGATGAGGATGAGCAAGCTTTACGCTATAGATATGCTAGATTGCGTAATATTATGCTGTACTATAGCGTTCTTAAAACCCTCTTAGCTCTCCACCCGACGGGGATATTCAATTTTCACACCACAGGGGAAAAGCACCCCCTTTATTACGTATTCCTGCGGCCAATGCGAGTTGCCATCGTCGTATAAGGTCCCAACTCTCGCTCCCGTTTCTCATACCAGTCTCGAGGAATCCCCCATATTCCTCGCTTTTGCCTTCTAACCGGCTTCCACAAGCGACAGAGCACATTAGACGACACGAGTCGTCTCTTCGCTAGATCGCGACTATCTACTCTCTTCGCGGTAGTCTGCCAAGCAAATTACCTGCTGGTAACTGGGCAGGATATACCTCGCCCTAACGCGATTAATACCAATTTGCGCGCAGGATTGAGGAATGACGTCGAAACGCGGAGGAATAAATTGAAACTGTTCAAATTCCCTCGAAAAGCGTCAACGTAAATTTAAACCGAATCGAAGATATCGTCTTAGAACCAAGATCTGTGTTGGTTCGACAAACAGTCGAATTGCGGTTTTCAAGACAGCTCTTAACCAGGTATAAGAATAATTCCACATTGAATAGACACACTTACTGATGTATAATCTGAATAAGAAATAATTTTCAAAAGTATATGATCGTTTCGCGCTTCATGCTCCGTATAGATAATCCGAAGAGCTATTACTGCCGCTTTTATTACCGCTCTCGAAGGTATATCTATCAGAGCCATGAGATTTGTACCATACACAGTACTATAAATGCTATATTACTGTAGATATTACTATAGTGCTACGGTAGAATCGTAAAGCGACCGCGTTTACGCCACTGCTCGTGTTAAGGTTGTTACGAGAGTTTTAAACACACGCGTAATATGGTACTGGAATATTGTAGTAAACTCAATGAGAGGAGGAACGCTAGCCAGCTGGACTCGTGGAGACGTTTCTCAGCGAGAGAAGAGCAAGAATACTGCAAAGTGTACGTACATACGTACTGTGGAATAAAGTAATCGGTACAATCATTGGCCATATAAACGACCTATCATTAGTCATCATCATCTTTCTATCTTTGTTTATCCAATGCGTTTCATAGGCCAGTCACTACAGAGTGGTTAATAACCGCACATATTGCTGCAAAAGCGAGACTGTTCTCAGTTCCTGACATAGCGCTAGGCACGTTGAGATGCCAGTTTCGCTGGTCCTCATGAATATTCAGAGGAAAGTAAGCGAGCGACGCGTGTCTCAACTCATACGCACACTCTGCTCGAAGTTACGGTCGTTTCGTCGTAGCATTCAAATACGACTGGAGCAAGTTTGCAATCCTGCACATTGTACAGTTTCCTTATTTCACTTTGGTCCAGGTGTTTCTGCGTTTATAACATATGTATGTATTTTTTTTTTCAAGTTTGATGAAACTGTTTCAAATATTCATGATTATTCTCTAGATTTTTGGTGCATTTGTTAACATTTGAGGAAAGTTGAACAACGGATTAGTTGAAGTGGAAAAAATTAGATTTTTGTTTTTCAGCTTCGATTTCCCGTCACTGCATCGAAGCTTAAGGATCGAGGGCAAAGCTCTTTTCTTGTTTTCGCACCGTTACGTCAGGCTGTTGCAGTTCTTCGAGCTCTGTCAGTACCGAGAGTTGGTATAACGCGTCGTAAACGTCTCGAGCAATAGCAAGCATCGACCGGGAGTTAAAACAGACGATCAGAGCTAGTCGTCGACTGTGTATACTCTTGCACGGGTGCATGTCGTTCAAAATTACTTTCGAGCTGAAAGATCAAAAGCAAAACTCTCTTTCTTGCGATATTACAGCGCAGTTTGCTTCGCTGTTGGTTTTCTCGATATCTCACAGCTGCGATAATTCGATTCGTTCATTAATCGCCGAATCGAAAATGAAGCTATGTGCACGTGGAGAAAAATTTTCAGTAAATTTTACTGAACCTTTTCGGGAAACGTAAAACGTTTCGTCGGTTTACAAACATTTACTAACTACACAATTAAAAATTAATGACAACACATTCAAAATTACTGAACCACATACTAAAAACTACTGATAGTCTGATCAAATTTTTCCAAGTGTTCACTAATTTTTAATGTGTGATCAGTATTTTTTTTTAATACCAACAAAATGTCTCACAATTCTTGAAAAGATTCAGCAAAATTTACTGAACATTTTTCTACGTGTAATAAAAAACAATAATGATAACTTTTCCGCACATCTATTATTTTATTTGATGTATATTAAAAGAATTCCATGGCTTGTACTATAATGTACGTATACCTAA
>JABMBT010025937.1:0-14233 GCA_018906895.1 Odontocolon sp. PSUC_FEM 10030002
ATATCACCTGTGTACATACTTTCTGAATATTATTATTATGTGAGTTTATTACACTTTATATATTACTCGTATACCTAGACGTGAACTCGTATAGATTTAAAGTCTACCCATCCGTCCACCCCTCAGCCTCATCAACCCCTTGGGTCCCATTTTGCATATCCTAAGCCCCTCGTGGTCACCGTCTGCACACTCACACAAAGATACAACTTTCATACACACACTTACACGTTAGTAGTGGTCGTAATTTCAAGATGTGAACATATGAATGGGTGAGCAGGCACGAGTGCTGAAAGGTGCAGATATTTCTAAGACTAGTGAAAAATTACTACAACGAGCGAAATAAAACAAACAAAATTTTGTTATCAACTAAATTATATAAGTTGTTTGAAATTATTATAAAAGCAACAACAAAAAAAACCAATCAGGCTGTAAAACGCGATCGGTGCGAAAGTGGACAGGACCGTCATCTCCGGTTTCGGAGACTCTGTCTGCTAACGCGGTACCAGGATGAGAGTTAGAAATAGCTGCAGAAAACCCAAGCATCGTTGTCACGTATTTGCTGGCGTGTCAAACCCCCCGAAACCCACCTATTTAATCGGCTTGTGGTGTAGGTGGTAGGTTGAATTGACTGATTGGATGAACACTTATCTCATTATCGTTTATGTTGTGGCTATCATTATTAAAAGCAGTGATTTAAACGTTAACAAAAATCCATATCCTATATTTTATATTCAATTGGCCACACACAGCAGCCTCAGTCATGGTGTTAGATGTACGTACGTTGGCGTAATAAAGTATGTGACGTTATTGTATTTTTGCGCAAAGAACGAGAGGCGTGAATGGGGCGCGTCCTCAACAAAGAGGGTGGACGCGTCACGCCGCGCCTCTGAATCCCTCCCTCTAGGGTGGTGGATATGCGATTGCTGGTGTACCGTGTAACTATGTTGTTCTCGGTGTTAGCCGCAAGATTTCAGTATTATATATATATATATACATATATTTCTATCGTACAATGTTATTACCTTGCGTTCCTTTTTTCCATCTTCTTTTATTTGTTATCCTTCAATTATAATTACACCTCCGCGTTATTCAGTAGGTCCGACGTCCATCTGCACGTCTAACGCAAACGCATTTTCTCTGTTCTCTCTATTCCACACATGGCCGACTCCCCTATGCAGACAGAAAGCTGTTCGTGGGAATGCTCAGCAAGCAACAAACCGAAGACGATGTCCGACAGTTGTTCACTGCCTTCGGTACAATAGAAGAGTGTACCATACTACGCGGCCCCGACGGAACAAGTAAAGGTGAGTCAATTTATATATTTTCTCCCACGTCATTCGCGAGTGAAATATTAAGTGGTTCGTAGCTGTTGGCATGCTGCAATAACCGATAGACCTACAATGATGGAAAAGGGAATGATGAAGCAAAATAAAACTGCGATTTTAATTAAATTCCACTTTGAAGCGAAACTAACTTTCAGCACGGCTAACAAGATTTTGATTCGCGGTCTTAGGTGATGACGTAACAACATCGGTGACCTGGATGCCCGGGGCTTGATTCATTTGGGAAGTTCCCTAGGTGAAGCGTTTCCCTATGACCGAATAGAGCGAGTGTCTGTGCTTTGATTTAGGCTGTCAGTGTTCAACTCGCACCCAGGTTGATGACGCGGGGCTGCAACGAGAAAAGGGCCTCAGCAATCCCCATCGGTGTTTCATTCGCCTTTCGGCTCTTTAATTAAAATCGAGCGGGAACAAAGTGAGTCTTGCCGAGAGAGCTACTGTTGGTTATCACAAAGCGCGATCTAACGCCCCTTGAATTCTAGGATATTTTCTCATTCCTCCTTTCTGTATGTCTCTTCTTTGCTGTTGCTACAATACCCCTCAGACTTTGCTACACCTGAAATCCACCTACGGTACGTTTCGCAGCTTTCGTTCTCCTCTTGTATCCTACAGACAAAATTATATACGTAACCGCACTCTGCCGTCGAGGACCCACCTTTCTGCAAGTGACAAATTTTCCGATGGTGTATAATTTCGATGTAGAATTTACTCTGCAAGCCCAGCGGGGAATATAAAGTTTACTTTTGACCACTCGTCACCTTTTCTACTTCAACTGGGGTGGAGATTAAATGCGGTACAGTTAAGGTGGTATTAGTGCGAAGTTTGCTCGAATGTTCCTGCCAACTATATACAACTCAGGATGACGGCTATACTTCCGCAACCGGATAAATGGACGTGCCTCCTGTTTGTATACCCTGATCAATTATTCCATCCAACCGCTGTTAGGATCCCTGCTAACAATTCTGCTGCGGAATACACGGCTCAGTTCAACTTTTAGAGGAGGCGGAGGAGTACCGGCTGAGACTTCATCACCCGGAGAGTTTCCTCATGGCAGAAATGGATACCTCGGTGAAGGCGTGACGGGTTTCTAGTCAGTTACATAACTAGCTAATCCACCCGGTAATACAGAGATCAGGCGAAGCTTTCGTCCTGTTGGGAAATGCAATATTACACTCAGACTGCATAAAATATCTTATAAAATTGGTACGGCTGGGTTCGCACCCGTAGAGTCTCGGAAAAATAAGCGAATCTCGTAGTAATCCTCGTACACGGTCCAGCCATCGTTCCCTTCATGAAAAATTAATTCACATTCAGTGAGAACGAGAGAAAAAGATGTCAGCGCAGATTCCCTCGTACCATCGAAGTACATAAAATACACGAAGGCAAAGAAAGTTGTGCTGAATTGAAAGCGCTGTTTCCGTCCTTGAGGCTAAAGGCAAAGTGAGAGTCATGGAACAGAGAAAATACGAGGGAGAGTTAGCAGAGGAAGCCCTTATCATCGGGAAATATAACGACAAACATTGCGTCCAATTATTTTTTCCCTCTTTCGTCGTGCTTTGTCCTGTATAAGTGAAAGCTGGGTGCGCGCGTTTCGACGAATACCCCTTGAAAACTCCCAACTCCTTGCCCTATTTTCATTCTCCTGCTGGCCTGCTCCTCCACGAAATAACCGACCTTGTTGAACAGACCCATTCCATCGTCGTCGTCGCTTGGAAGCAGAGATTCCTGTCAACGTTGAATCTTTCCGTAGCAGGAGTTCCATGCCATGTGCGACCCACCATTTCAATAGTCCGTTCTCTTCTGTACTCGCAATAATTCACCAGAGTCTTACGTAAGGAGATTATAAAATGTTTATGAATAATGGACGGAGATATTATTCGCGGTACCAACTTAAAACGTGAATACCGAGATGAGGGACAAGTGGAAGCTGATGAGATGTAACCAGCAGCGTGTTTTGGAACGAGGAAATGCAACGGCTGCCCTTCCCGTTAAGGACATATTAATGCTAGCCTGTATAACGTGAGGACTTGCGGGAATAATTCGGCGCATTAAGTTGTAATAACATCGCCCTCAGAATCCAAGAACCTCTTTCGTCCCAGCTCAAAACCACCAAGCAGTTATGCGGCCCCCACAGTTGCGAAACCCGCTTTACTCTACACCATAGGGATTAGTTCTCTATCGACCCTTCTGCGCGGTTCCTCACCCAAACATTTTCTGGTGTGGGACCGGGTTTGCCGTGTTGTCCTGCTCGGAATAATCTTTTCTTTTTATCCAAAAAGTACGATATCCATGTCCACCATGTCCACGTCCATGTCTCATTGAAACACCGTAACCATAATTATTAGATAAAAGATCAAATATGTAGTCTACAATCGGCAGGCTTAATGTTGGTTAAATAATTATATATTTTGGTACCTTAAGGATACAAATTACTAGAAACAAGTGGATCTACACAAAGACAAAATTAATGGGGGTGTTTACCGCGGAAAAAAATGAAGATTTAAAGATGGAGAAGTTTGCTGTACGTCACTGCGTACGAAACGAATTTTTGCGACACGATCATACGTCACAATGTATGTGACTCGGTTAGGTATTCCTCGTCCTATTATTTCTTGGGAGGTGGTCCCTGTTCACCGCCCTAGCAACTCAGTCCCTTGGATATATTGACGATCGTTATCAATGGATCGCGTGGCTGCGTAGGTTCGTTAACAGAACCATTACGTGAGAAATATGACAAATCAATAACCGTACGGTATCCGGCTGGCCGGTCAGGCGTGAACGTCATGCCCCGCACGATTTTACGAGGCAAGCATTAACCGCGTGCCGGACGTCGGTTATCGATGATTAATCAAAGCACGCTGTCATTGCCACAGAGACCATTCGCACATCGCCTCTCCCTTTGCTGATCACCATGTTTCCTATTCTTGTATCGCATCCTAATTAATTAGTTGATGAATCCGACACCAATATCATTACTGGAATCTAAATTATGTACGCGAAAAGAGTAAGCTCAGTGTCAGAGTCATTTGTTAGTTCCGCAAATAATAGATTCAGCAAGACATTGGCAATAATCAATTCATAGTTATAACTATCATTAAATAGTTACTATTTGAACGATCACACCTGAGCTTAAGTTATCAGTAATTGGGAAATCCACCCTGAACACAGCATCGGCTACGTGAAAGTCCTGCAACGCGGGCGACAGGCTTTGAAGGCATAATCCTTTGAGGACTCCAAGGTCCCTCCCTTCAAACGCAGAGAAACCTTGTCCCTCGCTCACAAGCTGCACCGCACACGACATATGTATCTACAAACATTCGTCCGGAGCACCCAGCTGCGCAAGGGATTTGCCAGCTTCGCGATTAATGAATGCCCAGGTCTCTCGCTACGTTTCCCTGTATTTCCGTACGTGCGGGCTTGTTCTGTTACATCGTATACTACGAATACATATGAGAAGGCGAGAGTAGCCCGCGTCTCTGCTCGTGTCTCTGTACGACATGGGTGACACGAGCCATGGGAGGGAGACTCCCTGATTTACGGCCCCGGACATATTTTGGCATTTGGATTTTCGGCTCGTGTGGAAGGTCTGATTTACAGTCCGGCGGGCTCCCACGATGTATACGATTCTCTACGGGACTAATGCGATATCGTCGTTACTACTGCTAACCTCCGTAATACCGACCTACTACGTTCTACCAGTGGAAGGAGCATGAATTTTAATCCGATGCCACCCGTTCTCCATAGAACCTTCAGCAAGATGCAATATTGTTCACTGACCTCATATTGACCCTGGCAGACCTCACAACGTATTTGTTAGAAAAGTCTGAGGTAATACATAGAAACCAGGCGGACGGCAAGAGTTAGCCAACAGAAGGAACTACGGGACCAAGAAAGAAGATGGCGCTATGCGCTTCAGCAGCTCTCTGTGGGAAACGATGGGAGAAAGGGCCTATTGTACCCGCGAGATTTACCGTTCTTATATTAATGCGATTACTGTCTGGCGTCGGTAGCCAGCAGTGCGGCAGAAGGAGAAGAGGATCTTCTCCCGACGGACCCCTCGAGGTGAAGCAAAGAGGACTCGCCTGTCGACAACATCCTGTGCTTTCCTCTCTTAGTTCCCTCTTTCTCTACGCATTCTCGTCAATATCGTTTCTAGCGTATTTTGTTGGCAGCAAACTAGCCGCGATTATACCTACTGACTCTCGTTCAATCCCCTTAATTCTGCTGCTGAAAATGGGGGGTACCTTTTTCATCCGTTTTCACCTAAACTACGGCTCATAGCCCTCTCACGCTTAGTCATTTTCGTGATCCATCTCTCCTGAACGATCCTCCGAAACAGCCGCAGGCAACACGGCCCATCATAAATACACCATATTGCCCATCAACCTTTACATTCGATGCATTACCCGGCACTCTGCCCGGTCGATGGCCGAACATTCGCTTCCAACGCGCATCTCTACGTTACCCAGTAACTGGCGGGCAACAAGCAACTTAAGAGGTTTCATATTCCTGGAATATGAAGAATTTGACGGTATGACTGCACGTTTCGTAACATTTGACTGTATCATCATGATATCAGCGATGCTAACAGCAACTCTTGCCACTGCAGAATATTATAGGGATGAACTTCGATTGATACAGATAGCCGTTGGTAATATTTTCATCATCATCACTTCTTGCACGATGCAGATTTGCTGGTGCATTTAATTTATTAAAATACTTGCAAATATTAAACCTTTTGGTATATTTTTAGATCATTATGTTCATCTAGTCTGTATGTTGTCTTGTAAACACGTACAGAGTCTCGGTCAATCTAAATCCCGTTTCCCGTAAGCCCCATTATCCTGATACTGTGAACGAGACAGCGAGGAGTGAGGATTGAGCGATACGTTAGTATGTAGCGAAAATAGGACGAGCTACAAGAGCGTGCGAGGATCGATGGCGACCCAACACCGGACGAGATACCGTAATTACGACCAAGCGTGTCTCATCATCGAGTTGGTACTCGCTCAGTGACTCGTGTGCGCTGTCCAGTCATTACCAAAATAATCGATGATCGACCCTCTGTGCAGCGCATCGGCATGGACACACACACACACACACACACAAGTGCAAACTCTATCTCGCTGTTAATTTTAGCTTTGACGATACGTTCGCCTGTCGAAGATAGCTCAAAGCCGGAAAACGTGAGGCATCCTTTGCGGCTTCTCGTGTAATTACTTTCGACATAGGTTGAGGGTGAGAGTGAGGTAGTATTTTGGTGTGATAAGAGCGAGACCATTAAATAGATTTTGATAGCAACAGGCGGAAAAACTAGAGAGCTCGATGCTCTTAAGTTTTACAGGCAACAACAATGGTAGTTCGGTGCTCTCAGAGCCATCACAAATCTGTGTGTATCAAAGTGTGCAACACTGCAAATTTAATAATCCATCCCGACGGTGCACCCTGTGTTGGAAAGTAGGAACAGGGCTCTAGAGATGTAACCGTCAGCTCTTCTGCTCCGTCCACCGAACCACCACATCAACTAGCATAGCAGTAACCCATCGAGCAACAGCTACAATAACAAGAACAACAACGGCTACGAGTATCGCCGGGAGCAGCAGCAACGACCGCGTCGTAATCGTAACGAGGAGTTTTACGAAGGACACTGCATATCGCGTTGCACTGCTCGATCGTTCTGTAGCGACGCTAGTGGAGAACAGAAGCGAGGCGTTATGCTCGTCGCTGCAACTCTACGATGAGCCCTGGGCGCCGTACTGGCGGTGCTACGTCGACATCTATGGTGTCGGTCACAACCAACCCCTACACCAAGGGTAATATACTATGAAACTATAACGTCGTCCGAGCCCATGTTTATCACATAATGGACGAACGTTACGTTCGGCGAGCGCGCTTACGTTCGCGTTCCTCCTCGTCAAAGGATTCGCGTTATGAAGTTGACCGACTCACAACATTGTTTTCTCAGGACTTTGCAGTAGATACTGTACGAACCATATCAACGTCATGGCGAATATCTGCGTCACGGTTTCACTCGTGTATGGCTCCGATGTGTTTTGTACAGCATACACGGATCATTACGTTTATACGGCCGAGCGCAGCTTTTCGTCTCCCATTTCGGCGAGCCACATCCCTATGCTTCGCTATCGCTTTTTCTCTGTACCGTTGCTTCGTATATTTAATTCCGAGCCTTCTGTAAAGAAAAATTCTTCACTCATATTTCGTGGTTCTTCTTCCTTCATCTGGTATTTAAAAAAAAAGTTATTTCCAGTACCTGGTGAAGTCTTTGCCGCTATTCAATATATAAGCGATAAAGGCAAAGTTGATGACAAAAAATGATGGAACATACCGAACTATGAAACGAGCGAATCGTTTTCTACAGCTGGAGAATGATGGAACGTGCATTCAAACAGGGTGGAAGTCAGTAGATACAAATCGTAGAGACTGATTGGATTATCGCATGAAAAGGGTTCGATCATCAAAGTCGGGATGTTGTTGCGTTGCAGTTGGTCGCTAGTACTACCATAATTTACGTACGTGGTCGATGCGTTCTGTTCGCACAGTTCGCTCTCGTGTATTGGAGCGTTTCACGCTGTGCGTTTCATAAATGAATGTTAATCCCTCGTCCTCTGCCCCACAACACATCATCTACCCTCTTCGTATAACCACTTCCCTTTCCCTCGTCGTTCCCTCTATACACTACAAGCACGCTCACCCTTTTCTAACGGATCCACCAACGCCGAGCACCCTCTACTCTGCTGCAAAACACTCGTTCATCCCTATATGCAGCTTGCCAGGGTACATTTGCGGTGAAGCGTGCGTTGGGCGTCGACTCAAAATGCCGCATTTTCCCATTCAAACTGTTGGCTCACATCCCTCCGATTCGTTCATTCCTATATTAACCTATCTTTGAATACGTTCCGTCTCGTTTTGGTATTCGCGTGGAAAGACTCGGTAAAATCGGTACGATTCGCTTTGGAACAAGTCTAATAGGGTTTTTTTTGTTCCTTCCCCTCTCTACGTTCTGTTTCAACATCAACTTAATCGTTCGAGTAAAAGTTTCTTTGGTCTCTGGCCAGACCTCCCTATCTCCTCTTACTGTCTGCTGGTTTTTCCTTTCTCCACTTCACTACCGAGTCTTTCCGCACCGTTGCTTCAGCCACTCGGCTTTCTCTTTCTCATGGACAATTCGTTCGAGTGAAAAAAAAGGATATAAAAACATTGTCCGTCTGTGCGCACCGAGGATTCACTCCCGGTCTGTAGGCGAAACCGGTTCTATTAGCATTAACATTCACCCTCGGTTTCCGTCAGGCGGGTAGGCAGCAACGTAGAACCGGAGAAAAATTAACGGAGGTAAATACGAGAGAAAGATAGAAAAAAGCTACGCTTCCAGCCACCACTGGTATCTACACATCTCTGACATGCTTCGCGTGGTTGCGACTCGTTTCCTCGTGTGTGCGTGAGCTCACTCGCTAACTGCAACAGGGAACACCCTCGTTCCATGTTCACGACCCCACTGGGAGAGTGTCAAAATAATTATAAAACTACGGGAAACCAACAGGAATCGTGGCGAAGCTATATAAAAAGAATTGACGTCACACCTCCGGTGATTTATTATTTTGTAGCTTACTTGCGACTGATCAGAATTGCGATACTCAGAAGTATCATGGATTTTAGTTTCAGCTGATCATATTTAACTCTTTCAACTAACCTCTATTCAGATCATTCTAAAAGAAAAGATTGAATATTCTACGTGATGAGTGAAGAATTCTTGGTGAAGTACGATTATTTTTATTTTGAAATAAACAATAATTTTACAGTTTTACCAATGAACTGAGTAACTTTTTCCATTTCCTATTCTGCTTGATGATATGGAAGAGCTGTAAGCATTAAATATTTTCTTCTTCGATGGCAATTTCTTTATGTTCACGAAGCAAATGGTTAAATAGATTTATATAAAATCTTTTGCAAATTGGAAGCAGCTTAAGAAATTTTAGTTTCAGCGTCTCGAGCGAGCAAATATTCTAACGTAAATCGTTTCCACTTACAACAACCGCCGGTCGCTTTCATCACAGCTGAAAGCCCTTACTTAGCCTGCTTCGTTTAATTCCAAGGAAGCCAGTGTGTCCCTGGTGTTATTTTTATTTATTTGTTTTTTTTTTTTTTTACATTTTTCTACGTGACTGTCTCCACTGCGCTACTCTTCGTCGTCCTCTACTGCTGTGTTGGTATTCTCTCGCTCCGCCTCATCAAAGCGTAATTATAAACGGGCGAGCCAACGACGGCGAAGGGCCGTTTCGGGAAAAATTTAGTTTTTACGTTTACGTGGAAGCCAGAGCGTACAGCGTCAGAAAGATAGAGCGCAAGGGAGAACCTGAAGGGAGGAGGTCCACCACAGGTACGGCGAACCGTGATTGCACGGTAATTCCATTAGGCACGTCTCGGCGCGTAAAACGCGCGAGCTCGACGTTCGCTCCGTTGGGTGTTCTTCGTTGCTCCGGGAGCCCCGGAAATTGTGTTTTTAATTCTCGTTGCTAAATCAGCCGAGGCTAAACAAGTATTAAAATTCCGATGCGGACGAGTGCGGAGGTAGAGCTGAGGTCTTTTCCGCAGGACCATAGCATAAACCCGGTGGGTTTACACAACGCAAAAAAAAAATAGTTGTAGAGTCAAACCGTAATGCGATTAACTGACATTAAATTAGAACACCCCATTAGGGATCCGGAAGTTCTGGTGTTACTGCTGCTGCTTTTACTGTTGAGAGCTCGCAGATTTTTTAACTTTGCTTCCCACCCCTCGCATCCCTGTTTATCCCGTTGTTGCCAATGGGGTGAGTAGGCAAGTTGCAGCTGTCGACTCGTTTACCTGCTCCATCTCGATGTCAGCTACCCTTCGACGCGGTTGCCTGATCATTTTGTAATTTATAACAGTTTTTTTCTCCACTTTTTTGAGATTCGTAATTCGAGTGAATTTATATACCATGGTGAGTTTTTTTGCCGAGTCTACAATTACCCGATGAATATTACTGAGAATAAGAATAATAAAAAGTGGCAGTCGGGAGGTCTTTTGTGCGAATGTGCTGCACAAGTGAGCAAGTGACGTACGCGAGAGCATGGAAGGATGAAGAGAAAATCGAGGGGGAGAAAGTGGCCCTTAGGTGAATCACGTTTTCGGGGGGCACCCCGTAGAAGCTTACGTGGCAAAAGCAGGCAGAGCCCGGCGAGAGTGCGAGCTCACGGCCACCCCAAGCAAGTTCGAGTCACCCCAACGAGCTCAATGCTTGCTATAGTATATTCGCTATATATAGTACATAGAAGTATACTATAGTTGGAGCTAGAGCGATAGTGTGACAAGCTACGTTCGTAGCCTATTCACGGCATTGATTTTCCTTTTGGAAGCAGCCCCTTCGCCCTGAACAGCGCCTTCTGACATCGTATCTCGCATCTCTTGCCCCGTGAATGTGTCGTTGCCCCCCCCCCCCCCCCCCCCCCCCCAAAAATGGCCGGCTGTCCTCTTCCGGGTCAACGAACTGATTAAAAGGAAATCCGGATACCCGTGAGGCATTGAGCGTTCTGGGCCACCAACTTCTTCGTCTTGAAAATTCTCATACGCCGCCGAGATCCTTTTACACCACCCCATTTCCGTTTCATCTTGCTATACCCGGTAAAATAAATAACAATAAGCCGAGACTGCGGAACAAAAGGAAAATATGCATTTTTTTCTTTTCTCGACTATACAACTATAGTGTGTAATTTGAATCTTGTACAACGGTTTCGTGTTGGTATTCCCTCTGTCTGGTATTAGAAACACCTTCTGCATTGTGTATTTACGACGCTTAACGGAAAAGCGCGCTGCTCGTGAATACTTTAATTAGGACTGGTGCGATGAAAGCTTTACATCGTAAATATTTATCGTCCGCACTCAAAGCACTCGAAAGCCTGTTTGAAATGGATTTCAAAGCAGAACTGGTTACGTCGGAGCGATCAATAAATTACAGTACTCTCTCCCTTCCGCTCCCATTGACCCACCCTTACACTCCCGTGTGAGCCTCTGATATTTTTTTCCCTCCCAACACCAATGATTTTGTTCCGTTATTTTTTGGAGAGCGTTTCGGCTATTACGCGTGACATAACCCAATATTTAACTTCGCTGCCTCGAACCGTGTCGCGCAAAAATACGAATATTGGATAATATTCGTGGAATCTCCAAGTTCGAACGATGGTTAAAAGCTGGACAGGGATGAGTTGTACAGTTGGAGAACTTGGATGGTACGTTCCTACTTTTGTACTGGTCACGTTAAACCCCACCACAAACCCATATTTGCCTCAGCGGGAAAATTCGTTAGGAGGTTCTCATTGTTCTCACGTACACGACTCTGTGCTCCATGTCTATATTGTTAACGAATCAATAAGATTGAACTTCATTGTCGGTCACTCGCTATTTCCGTCATATCGCAGAGTAACAGCAACAGCATACCAATAGCGTTGCTCCTGCGTCTGGTCCGGACGTTCGCTTATGGGAGCGTCATTCTCCCTCGGAAGAGTAATATATTTTCAGCGTCAACGCGGCACTCTGTCCAATGACGCGGCTGAATTATGATAGGCTCGAATATATCCGCTGGCATAACGAGAGAAAAATATGACAAATGACGAACCTTTCAGACTTTCACTTCTGTCTCTTCCTTCTTTCTCCGTCATTATAGTAAAACGACTAACGCTTTCAGTTTTTTATGCCACTCCGTGCCGAAAGTCTCGTTTTACCCACGGTTCGCGTGGAAAGATTTTTCTAACTCCTGTTATTACAACCCGCCCTCTCGTTCCAAAGTGTTTTCCGCACTTCTATCGTAATATACTATTTCCCACTCGTGATATCACGAGTTGAAATATTTAATACAAAGTAGCCCTCATTTGCATTAGAGATATTTGACTTTAACACATAAATGGTAAATGATTCTTATTTTTACCTTCTTTCCCTTTTTTTCTGAGTATCTTCCTTCTGCGGTGTAGAAACGTGTGTCAAGGATAGTTTTCGGTCGTGGAGGAATCATCCCCTGGTGAAATATCTGGCAAGTTATAGTATTACCCTTGGTTCGTCCGTGCATCAACGGCAGTGTGCGTATAGAACAGCGACGCCTCTCAGAGTCCTTTCCTCGTTGTTTCAGGAATATTGAAGGGCCGAAGAGTGGAGGGTGCAACCACCCTCGCTCTCGTTGTATCACCCTAAATGGCAGCTTGCCAAGTGTGCTAACACATATATAGGAAGCAAGGCCGTGGATAGAGTGACGAGGAAGGGTGGAAGGGAGGGTATGGCGAGAGATAGAGAGGGCTCTCTCGCCAGGCAGTGTCACGCACGCCACCAGCTATCCCATTGAACCTGGCGTATACACGCACTGCACGCGGTCTGCACACAATGCTCGCAAACACTTTGCATTCGTAAACACGCGTAAACAACAACGGTGGTTTCACACCTAAGGTACAAGCAGGGACAAAAGTGTTGTCCCTCGAAATCCATGGTGTCAGGATGATGTCCGTGTAAAGTCATTAATACTATAGTTGTTCACCCAGATAGCACATTCGACTATTTTGAACTAAAAGAGGAACACTAAAATTTGAACGTGTGAAATATAAATCTAACTTAAATATCTCACTTTCATCCATTTTACTATAAATTTTGTATACAGAAAAAGAATACGTATACATATATTTTTGTAGAATATTTGCAAACGTGCTGAAATTTAATCCTATGGTCTGTAATTTCTTTTTGCTTGCATGGTCTTTTAATTAAAAATGTTACACATATGTGGAAATATAATTTTTTGCTCTCATTGAATATACGTTGTATTCAAAATAATTAAGTTCTTGGTCAATGTTTGAAGCTGGGCTAAGCTATTTGCAGATCTGTATTTCGGGATTTAGCAATGCATTAGGTGTATTTAGAATCAATGGAGCTGGTAACAGACACATGAGTTGATTCAGCTACATAAGCTCTGTTAAATATTGAATTGGTCGGGCAATTATGAATGGTTTTTCATCACGGATACATCCGCGGTTTTCCGTTCGGTTCTGTAGCATTTCCCTGCGTTCTGGGTCCTGCTTAATTACGGAATGTTTGCCTTCCTCAAAATTAAACTCTCTCCGACTTCGGCGCTAACCGCTCACTACCATCGCCTCTCATGTTCCTACACATGCCGGTTGTCGGTATGTATGTCTGTGATCCCAAGCAACGAGCCTCTGGCTAATCTAAACAAATTTGAGTGAAACAAAGGGAAATTGGCTCTGAGCTAGCCGTTACCAGAACGCCCGTATGTCCACATCCGTTATTCGTTTTTCGTCCCTTTCCAAAAAGCCCGTAACTCTCCAGTCCGAATGATTATGTCAATTGAGAGCACATTGAGACTTGCGCGTACCTAAGTACACAAGAGAAAAATACATATTAAACGTACGAAGCAGGAGAAATTGAGTTTCTCGTGCCTTGTATCTTCTCACCCTAACGTTAATTAAAAAACTAATTAACCGATGGCTGGATATCGCCCACCGGCACTCCTTACTGCGTCTACATCAGCGGTTATGCCTTGATAAAGATACTTTGTCGGTCACACTGGTAACTTTCGCCTACCCCCCAGTGTAGTAACATTCCGTAGAAGCGATCCTGCTATTAATTCTCGGTGGGGTTGCTGGAGTTCCTTCTGCTACTGGGTACAAGCTATAGAACGCCCGAGCGCTGGATGACAGGGTGGCTTGTACCCCAGTTTCCAGTTTGAAATTATGCCTTTCGTCCTCACTTTCTTACCATCCCTCGTTTCCAGCTTTAGCTCGGTCTCTTGTGCGACCGCCTAAAGTCGCGATGCGAGACTTTGAAGGAGATGGAAAGTTACGGTTGGTGAGGAGGGGGGGGGG
>JABMBT010026048.1:0-14228 GCA_018906895.1 Odontocolon sp. PSUC_FEM 10030002
GAGTGCTATTCGTTACTGGTAGCTCGGGATCCACCATAAAAACTGTAGGTCCCGGCACTGTAGATTGCCGATTGCTTGCTGTAGATTGCGGGGGGTATCTACCTGAAAGTGTCGTTAACAGGTGGTTCGGATTCCACCTTAAAAACTGTAGGTCCCGGCACTGTAGATTGGTATCTACCTGAAAGTGTTGATAGCCAGGTCGCTGGCTCGAACCCCGGCGGTTGGTAAGAGGGTTGGGAGTGGTGGTGACGCATGGTAACGTCGGAAGTGACGAAGCTCCAGACACAGGGCGTACGAACTACGTCTGTGTCTGTAAGTACGGGTTACCATGCGTGAAGGTGATGGGTAACCCCGACGGTGGGCGGAGAAGGGGGGGAGGGCACACAGCTACACTGGAAGTGACGCAAGCTCCAGGCACAGGACGTACGACCTACGACTGTGGTCCGTTAGTACGGTGGGCTGTGTGTCAGTAAGAGGAAGGCGGGTGGAAAAAGTGACCAGGAGAGCCGTGGGTAAGAGCCGGTGCCCCACTGAAACCCTGAGCGGACCGGTGCATAAACGACCAATACATACATACAATACATACACAGATGTACCCTTTAGACTACCCTAAACGCCGGGAAAGAAACAAAAAGCGGCTTAGTGAAGCGACTTTTCGTTTAAGGGGAGGAATGTAACGCTCCGCGATACGCGATACGACCGCGCCGTCGAGACAGCGTGCGGCGCCGGGTTCGCTGCGCGCGCTAGTTTAAATCCATTATATAAGAGACGTCGACGTAAGAAGTTAAGCAAGCTGACTATGCCCGGGAAAATAGAATTAATGATATAGATACATATATACAAAACCATACCTAATGTATAGAACCGCATGTATTCTTTATAATAATCTTGTTTCGTACATAAATATCATCTAACATAAGAAATGTACCGCGTTGACAAGAAAGGCGCCGTGGCTCGGGTTTTATGAGTGTCCTGCAAGCTGCTTTGCACGTTTGGTAGAGTCACCACTTTAGGGCTTGCTTCTGAGAATTCTGTCTTTTCGAATGAAATCGGATAGAAACACATAAGCCTAAAAGAATAACGCAGAAAAACTGCAGACTCGGGTTGGTCTGTTTTATAACATCTCAAGTAGTTGCTGGACATACGGTCACCAGACATCCTGAACTTTCTCATCGCCTCGCTCGGTCGAGGGTCCCGCATCACGAGGGTCTCGAAAACACGAAAAGAGACAGAAAACTCGGAAGCGAAGAAGCGTCCCTTTTCGCGCGGAAAACTACTACCTGACTCGAGCGTCACCCACGCGGGAACTCGACTCTCGGCGTCGGCTACGCGAGGGATGATTGGTCGAGCCAGGGACTCGGAGGGGTAGTGTCAGGCCCATGAACTGACCCCGTGAACTTGAACGTTAGACAGAAAACGAGCGGACACTCAGACTCTTTCGAACCGCGACACGATCAAGTCACTTCATTGGAACTTGTTCTCTTCGAATTCGAATTCTAACCTCAGAATATTTGTTGTACTGAATTTCTATCACCTTGGACTTTATTAATAAATATCCAGTAGTCACAACGTAATTTTCGTGTAGAGTCTTTTTATTTCGTCATTCAGCTACAGATTAACTCGCTCGGACGAGGTGAGCTTCAGCTCTTCAACGCGGACGGCCCACGCGATATCGAGGACTTCGTTGGTGCCCACACCTTGGTGCTGGTCCACTTTATTGGTTTGAATTTCGCGCTCGAAACGTCGTCTGGGGCGTTACAGAAAAATTTTGGTGTCAGAAGTGGGATTCGCGCTAACTCGTCGCGAGTTAAATCTTTCGTCAGACTTTTATCGTTTTATATTTACGGTGTTGTGTGCGCGCAATTTGGAAAATCGTATCTCCCTAGTGATCGCGAAAACAAGTGTCGAACGTGCGTGGAAGTTTCGTCATTCGCTAATATCACAGACTAAGTGGGAGTTCATTTCGACAAATTTTGTGCAACATCGAACGCCGTGGATCAACAGGAAAACAGAACGCACGGTTTAGTACTTCGAGGATTCCCTGTTTTTCGTCTGGGTGGACTGAGTAGCTCAGAACGGGGACAAGGAAGCTGAGAGGGAAAAGCCTGCGGTCCAACGTGGGATCAACGGAGCGGAGAACCATTACGGACACCCGCGCGAAATTTGGAGTCGCGCGTGAATTTTAAACGCCATAGCCTTTCCTTGCGGGGTTTCCTCCCGTGGTTTACCCAAAAGGACCGAGGGTAGAGTTAGAGTCTACCGAGGCTAAAACGGTGCAAGGGCCACGGGTAGTTACGAAAGAGGCACCCCTTGTTCACCGTAGGCGCAACGTCGACCGCCACCGAGAAGAACGAGAACGTGAGCCGCAGATCCCATCGAGATCGGCGATCCAGACAGCTAGGAGCGGAGGACGACCAGGGCGAGACCAGGATAGCATCGAGGAATCGGCGACCAACATCTGATTGGACATCACCGTTACGATTGTATTCGAGAATCACCGATCTTCTGAGAACTTCGCATTGGTAAGTCAGCCGCTATATATATTTCTTACACATCGATCTCTCTGCGCGTCGCGATAAACGAGAATAAGATATAAAAACGTTAGAGACGCGCTATTAACAATGGAAAAACCCGGCACCGAACTTAAAGCGCCTAACCATACCACGGAGGAAATCGACGATAACACCGTCCCGGTGGAAAAGAGAACCGAGAACCACACTCCAGATGTCGACGAGTCTGACCAACTTAGAAACGATCAGGTAGTCAGTATCGTGCCGACATCTAACCCGTTACCCATTGATATTTTAAGAAGCGAGAATAGGGAATTAGCCGAAATTCGCGAATACGCGCGAGACGCAGAGTCTATCACGCGATCGTTGCCCCCGCGCTCGCGAGCTTCAGAGGGAGAAATGAGCGGGCTTCGAACCGGAGTAACGCTCGCTTCTTCCGAACGAAGGCTATCGACGTACATCCCGTTCAAGGCTGCTCTCGAATTCGTGCCGAAAATGTTCGATGGGTATAATATGCCCGTATCAAAATTTATACGCGGATGTCTATTTGCTCATGATTCAATTGACCCGCGAGAGAGAGATCATCTCTTCTGGATGATCAGAACTAGAATTGTCGAAACCGCGGAAGACTCATTGCAAGACCGAGACATAAAGACGTTAGAAGACCTCCTCCAGCACTTGAAAAGGACTTTTACGGAACACCGTAATTTAAGTCATTTAAATTCTATGCTCGCGACGGTCGCGCAACGACATGACGAATCCGCCGTGGATTACGGAGTTCGAGTCAACGGAATAGTAAAGAAGATAATAGAAGTAATCGAAGAAAAGAACCCTCAAGCGGTAGCATACGGCATGGTTGTATCGACTCGCGATACAGCATGCGAAAACTTTGTTATGGGTCTCAAACGAGAGCTAGCCTTGCGAGTACGCGTCGAGAGATCAAAGACCCTGCAGGACGCGATGAACACCGCTCGAATTGCCGAATGGGAGCTCGAACGCGAAGACGACCTCAACCGCGCCGAGAGGAAACAGAATTCGCGAAACCACGACGTCGGTTCCTTTAGAGATAAAAATAATCCGGAAAAATTCGAGTCTTCCCGATCTCCCGCGTATGGTCGTTTTATACCATACCGTGGGAATGCCCGAGCCCGAATTATCGGCACCGATACTAGCCACGGGGCTACGCAGAATACCAACCCCGGTCACGGCCGAGGCAGGGGAAATTTTAACAGAGGCGGCAGGAGCGCTCGGGGACAGGACAGTCGAGCCACCGGTGCACGAGACGCATGCTCTAATTGCGGGGAGCCAGGCCACCACGAACGTGGGTGTCTGCGACCTTCGCGGACCGAGCAGGTAACGTGTTACAATTGCAAGCATGTAGGGCATTTTTCTCGCGACTGCACGAAGCCAAGGGCCCAGGGACCTTCGATCATTTGTTTTAAGTGCGCGAAGAGCGGTCACTTCGCGAGGGATTGCAACAGTAGCAAAGGAAACTCGACTCCTTTTTGCACTTATTGCAAGAAATCGGGTCACGCGTATGAGAATTGTAGAAATCGACTCTCGCACGTACAAGCGGCACGAAAAGAAAAATCTGCTAATTTAAACGAGTAGGTAGCTTGGCTGAGTGGTGCGACGCCAAGCTTACAGGGGAAGAAGCGCCGATTAGAAGAGTCATCCTTAAATTAAAAACAAAAGGAAAGGAAAATTCGCCTGTCGTATGTATCCAAAGTAAAGATCTACGGGAAAAATCGGGAAAGTTTGTTGTAGATACGGGAGCCGAATTATGTTTAATTAAGAAGAAAATCGTACGTTCGAGTGCTTCGATTAATGCTAAAGTAAAATACGACGTTTTTGGTATAAATAAACACGGTATGAAGACTTTGGGAGAAGTAGTAATGACAATAAAAGGGCAAGCATGTCCATTCCAGGTAGTCCCTAATAGCTTTCCGATCGAACAGGATGGTATGCTCGGGATGCCTTTCCTGAAGGACGCAATAATCGATTTGAAAAATAAAAGTTTAAAACACGACTCGGGGGAATTTCCCTTTGACTCCTCTCTTCACGCGGTGACATTAAAATTAACAGCGCGAACACGGCAACTAGTCACATTGCCCGTAATAAACAAAACCGTCAAGGAAGGACTTCTGCCACTCGTCGCAGCGGGTCCTGGCATTTTCCTTGGCGATTCATTAGTCAGGCAGGAGAACGGTCAAATAAGGGTTTTTTGTATCAACACCACTACCCGAGACGTCGAACTTACAATATCCCCTGTCGAGCTGGAAGAATGCACTGCCATAAAACCCGCACCCCGAACAGCTAAGAGCGCCAGTCCAGACACAGACAACGCACGAACGAACGACGACCGCTTGAAACAGTTGTTGTCCACTCTAGACCTCGCCGTTTTGGACAAAGAAGAGAAAGCCGAGATTATATCTTCACTCGCGAAATTCCCGTTTCAATTTCATCTAAACGGCGATCAACTCGGATGCACTTCTGTCCTGAAACATAGAATCACGACTACTAACGACACCCCGGTTAACATAAAAGCATATCGATACCCCCCTTTGCACAAAGACGTAATTTTGGAACAATCAGCAGACTTATTAAAAAACGAAGCTATTTCACACTCGGATTCAGCATTCAACTCTCCAGTATGGGTGGTACCGAAAAAGGCCGACTCCGCCGGAAATAAACGTTGGCGCATGGTGATCGACTATCGTGCGCTTAACGAAAGAACAGTAGGCGACGCGTACCCCTTACCGAACATTACCGATATATTAGACCAATTAGGCGGCGCGAAATATTTCTCCGTATTAGATCTCGCATCCGGGTTTCACCAGATCGAGGTCGATCCCGTAGATCGTCATAAGACCGCGTTTTCAACCCCTTACGGCCACTTCGAGTTTAACAGGATGCCGTTCGGATTAAAAAACGCTCCTGCAACCTTTCAGAGACTAATGGACAAGGTTCTTTCGGGATTGCAGGGGGTCGAGCTCCTCGTATACATGGACGATATCGTGATCTACGCCAACTCTCTTAAAGACCATAAAATTAAACTCGAAAAGTTGTTAGGTAGGCTTAAAACAGCCGGTCTCGTTCTTCAACCGGACAAATGCAAATTCTTGCGAAAAGAGATAGGCTACCTCGGACACGTCATCACCGAAAACGGTGTGAAGCCCGACCCATCGAAGGTAGAGGCAGTCCGCTTATTTCCTCAACCAAAGGGTCGAAAGAATATAAAACAATTCTTAGGCCTAGCCGGTTATTATCGCCGATTCGTCCCGGGATTTTCCGCGATCGCAAAACCTCTTAATAGCCTATTAAAGAAAGGCGTTCCATTTCACTGGAATGCCGCAGCTGACGACGCTTTCCGAAAACTCAAGGATATTCTTTGCTCGGAACCCCTCTTGCAATACCCAGACTTCACACGACCATTCGTAGTCACCACCGACGCTTCCGACTTTGCGATAGGAGCTGTCCTTAGTCAGGGCCCTACAGGTAAAGACCTGCCGATTGCATACGCATCAAACACACTATCCGGGGCAGAACTAAATTACACCACGACAGAAAAGGAATTACTCGCGATTGTATTCTCCGTGAAACATTTCCGACCTTACCTGTACGGTAGACGGTTCACTCTTGTGACAGACCATCGTGCCCTGACATGGCTATATCAATTGAAAGACCCTACTATCAGCTCAAGACTCGCTCGATGGAAGATAAAATTACAGGAGTATGACTACGAAATTCAATATAAACCCGGCAGAGTTAATGCTAATGCGGACGCCCTTTCTCGAAACCCCATAAACACGGAAATCCCCAACCTCGCCTCGGATGACGGTCGCCTGGTACTGGGTGTGCATACCCAATTACACGACGACAGTTACTCTGCAGACGAGGACAACCCCTATCACGAATATCCTATCGAGAAAGTCTTCTTAAGCAGATTCTTTGAAATAGAAACAGAGGACGAAATAAGAGACGGCGAGATTGACTACAAAACCGACGAAGACGATCATGATGAGACGGAAAGCACTAGAGAAGTAGATGGGATGCCGACCCCTCTGATGGAACGGCCGCGCAGCGATTCCGTAACCCCGAAATCCGGTAAGCCGACACAGCTGTACGAGCAGCGCGGAGCGGATCGTGGTCCGGAAGCTCGTGCCCCCGAAGGTAGACCAATCGCTGCGCGATTCCACTTCCGCGTGGTCCGATAAAACTGGCGAAACGCACGTGCATCGAGGTTCGGATCGTGATCCGGTAATCCGTTTCTCACCGGCAAAGCACCCTATTCTACAAGGTCAGGAAAGGGAGCATAGGGAATCGAGGTCCGGCTCGCTCCGAGACGTGGTTGAACCGAGGTCCGGCTCACTCCGTGACGTGATCGAATCGAGGCCCGGCTCACTCCGCGGCGTGGTTGAATCGAGGTCCGGCTCACTCCGTGACGTGATCGAATCGAGGCCCGGCTCACTCCGCGGCGTGGTCGAATCGAGGTCCGGCTCACTCCGAGACAGTGCGATCGATGAAGGGCAGGGCCCGGAAACACAGAGACAAACGACGAACGAAAATGGCTATATGGGAACTGAGAGTTACCCATCGAAAGATAGTGATAGTTGCGTTAGTGATTCTGATGATAGCGAAATATTAAACGAAGACGAGACTTATCAAATGACTGGAGTCAGGAGACGAATAGCCAAGAGACAAACCAACGACTTGGAACACCCAAGCTTATCGAAAAGAATCTGTTTAGGTATCGGTAGTCCCGCAAAGGTAATGCCTGCACAAGGGGAGAACAGCGATAGAAACCCTCTAGATAACTCGTTGTTTCACACTTCCAAGGACAAACTCTGGATTAGAAAAGATCATTTGCTCAATTTCATCTCTTGTGATTGCGTCCTAACCACACCTGTTGGACGAGACTTGATGGATAATAACTTATTTAAACTTACCGATATTAAGGATGAAAAACCCGAAATTGGTCATGTGATTTGCACTCGAAACGAGGGACGGTATATCTTTCATTTATTTGTAAAGGAAAAATTTGACGATAAATTCTTTGTGAAAAATCTTGAATCCGCCGTAGAGACCTTACAGGAAGCGATTCAGTCCATGAAATTCAAAACGTTTAGCTTGTCTAGGGAGGGAAACGGTTTCGATAAAACTCCTTGGAATTTTATCGAACGCGTATTTAAGGCCTACTTCACAAGAGAGAATTGCACCATCACCGTATGTACAGGCGAAGTAGAAATCCCGTTAGAGTCAGACCGGATGCGACTTATCCAAGAAGGGCACGACTCCACCGTTGGAGGGCACAAAGGCGAAACAAAAACGTACGAAAGAATTCGCGAAAAATACTTTTGGCCTGGAATGAAGGAACAGATAAGTAGGTACGTTCGAAGTTGCGACTCCTGCCAGAAAAAGAAACTGGTCCGAGTCAAGACTAAACAACCAATGCGCATAACCGATACACCAAACCGAGTCTTCGAAAAGGTCCAAATCGACATCGTGGGGCCCTTACCACCGACTGATGTGGGAAATCGCTATATACTTACATGGCAAGATTGCCTCAGTAAATATTCCGGCGCTATCCCTTTAAGCGACATTCAAGCTCCTACAGTAGCGTTGGCATTCGCCGATAATTTCATTTGTTATTACGGTTGCCCGGAAGCAATCCAAACCGATCAAGGTAGTCAATTTCTTAGTAGTATCATGAACAATTTTGCAAAAATCTTCAAAATACGTCAATACAAGTCGACAGCATTCCATCCTCAGTCGTTGGGAGCCCTCGAGTGGAGTCACCACTCCTTCGTCGAATACTTACGTCATTATTGCGATAAAAATAATTGGGACATATGGCTCCCCTACAGTCTCTTTTCATTTAATACATCTATTCACGAATCGACTGGAGTCACCCCGCACGAAGTTGTTTTCGGACGAAAGGCTCGACTACCTTCCGAATTCGCCGAGGAACGGATCCCGCGGACATACGTAAAGTTAGTCGACGAGATCCTAAATCGGTTGGAGGAAACGGAATCAATGGTAGTAGCGCGACTAGAAGCTGCCAAAAGACGCTGCAAGAAATTCTACGACCGCAAATTAAACGAACGTAACTTCGCGATAGGGCAAAGCGTCTACCTATTAAAGGAACCCCGAAACGACAAATTCGAAGACCACTACACCGGACCGTATACAATAAATAAAATATTCAACGATCTGAACGTCGAATTACAGATAGAAGCGAATAAGACCAGGATCGTACACATGAACAAACTAAAACACGCATTCTTAAGACTCGAGGAAACATAATAAACACAGATGCACCCTTTAGACCACCCTAAACGCCGGAAAGAAATAAAAAGCCGCTTAGTGAAGCGACTTTTCGGTTAAGGGGAGGAGTGTAACGCTCCGCGATACGCGATACGACCGCACCGCCGCGACAGCGCGCGACGCCGAGTGTGCAGCGCGCGCTAGTTTAAATCCGATATGAGAGATCGACGTAAGAAGTTAAGCGAGCTGACTATGCCCCGGAAAACAGAATTAATGATGTAGATACATATATACAAAACCACATCTAACGTATAGAACTGCATGTGCTCTTTATAATAATCCTGTTTCGTACATAAATATCTTCTAGCATAAGAAATGTACCGCATTGACAAGAAACGTGCCGTGGCTCGAGTTTTATGAGTGTCCTGCAAGCTGCTTTGCACATTTGGTAGAGTCACCACTTTAGGGCTTGCTTCTGAGAATTCTGTCTTTTCGAATGTAATATTCTATTCTCTTAAAATTCAGAAACGTGACTAAAAGCGGATAGAAACGCATAAGCCTAAAAGAATAACGTAGAAAAACTGCAGACTCGGGTTGGTCTGTTTTATAACATCTCAAGTAGTTGCTGGACATATGGTCACTAGCATCCTGAACTTTCTCATCGCCTCGTTCGGCCGACGGTCCCTGATGGAACGGGATTTTGTGAGGGAGCGAGAAATAAACGTGTACACGGTTTGGTCCGTTGGAATAGAGTAGAGTCAGAGCACTGCGAGAAAGAGCGAAGCACGCAGCGCGACCATTAGTTTTATTGCCAACATATATATAACGATAACCAACTCAACACGCCCACTTAACCGACGTTTACCGATAATCATCATTTTCTTAAACCCTTGGGAAACATATTTTTTTTCCTTTCTTTGGATCCTATATAATACAAAAACATTTCAAGAATAAATATCACTGTCACATATGGTCCAAGTTCCTTACACGTTTCTCAACAAATTAGGCCCATTGCCTTTGAACAAAACAAATTCTTCAGTTTAGACACTGCCTTCGTCAAACTATGTGCTTTCATCTCTTCGGTAGGAATATACTCGATAAAAATCTTTCCTTCTTCGATATAGTCGCGGATGAAATGATGTTTCACATCTATGTGTTTGGTGCGTGGGCGATATGCCGATGTCTGAG
This sequence comes from Odontocolon sp. PSUC_FEM 10030002, assembly GCA_018906895.1. Taxonomy (NCBI): domain Eukaryota; kingdom Metazoa; phylum Arthropoda; class Insecta; order Hymenoptera; family Ichneumonidae; genus Odontocolon; species Odontocolon sp. PSUC_FEM 10030002. Next base: position 9,966 of record JABMBT010026048.1, read on the forward strand.
CTAATACTATGGCACCTTTGTTGTCGCATGACAATTTTGTTGGTTTAGCAACCGTACTCGGGCTAAGGTCACGGATCAGTTCCCTTAACCAGAGAGCTTCTTCACTCGCAACAGTTAGTGCCATGTACTCCGCTTCCGTCGATGAGAGAACAACTGTACTTTGCTTTCGACTGCTCCAAGATACTGCACCACCCTGCAGCAGGAAAACGTAACCCGTTACCTATTTTCGGTTGTCCTCTGAACTTTCCCAATCAGCGTCACTGAATCCTTCGAGAATAGCCTGGCCACCCTTCCGAAACTCCAATTTATAATGTTGAGTTCCTTTTAGGTATCGAAACACCCGTTTTACCGCTGCCCAATGGACTTTTCGTGGTGCTTGATTGTATTTGCTTAACACACTCGTCGCATGAGCAATATCGGGCCTGGTCGCTTGGCCAACATACAACAAAGCGTCCACTGCTTCTCGGTATGAAATTTTGGACATCTCTTCCACCTCTTCTTCGTTGATGTCGCTCGAAGTAACGTCTAGTTTTTGGTTGATCTCGGGTGGCGTAGACACCGGCTTACATTCAGACATATTGAAAAGCTTGCGAATTTCATGTATGATAGATCCACACTTATTTTACCTGCTCGATGATCCCGTGTCACCCGCAAACCGAGAATTTGTTTGGCCTCACCGAAGTCTTTCGCCTTAAAATGTTCACCTAATTTTTTCTTTACCATGTTTCTTTGGATCTCATCGTTCGAGATGACCAAAATATCATCGACGTAAACCGCTACGATGCATAGTTTCCCATTTTTCCGTCTATGATAGATGCATTGGTTTGCTCCCGATTGCACGAATTCCATCTCGAAAAGAACGGCATTCTATTACCGATTTCATGATTTCTGTTTCAAACCATATACCGCTTTCTTCAATTTCCAAACTTTTCCTTTATTTACCGGATCGATAATCCTTTCCCCTTACACCTTGCCTTTACCTTGGTGGCACGTAAATACTTTCTTCTAGATCTCCGTGTAAATATATTGTAACAACATCTAAATGTTCAATTATTAAATCATACCTCGACGAGAGTGCGAACAAGATACGTAGGGAACTGTGTCTCATTGCCGGCATAATCATTGCCGGTATATTTCTGTATAATCAACGCCTTCTTTTTGCGCGCACCCCCGAACGACAAGTTTAGCTTTGTACCTTTTGATTTTTCCCTTGAGATCTCTCTTCGTTTTGAAAATCCACTTCGTATTGAGCAATTTTCTAACCTGCGGCAGCTCTACGAGTTCCCACGTTTGATTTTCCAGCAACGATTTTTCTTCCTCCCTTAATGCTTTTAACCATAATTTTCTTTCAGGTCTATTCATCGCTTCTTCGACTGTTTTTGGATCCGACGAATTTTCATCGCCCGTTAAATAACTGACGAAATTTTCTCGAATTACCGGTCTTCTTTCTCTCGTCGACCGACGAGGTTCTATCCTATCTTGAGAAAACTCCCCCTGTTCCGACGACGTTTCTTCGTCTGGAAACCATTCTTCTTCGTTTTCAGGAACTGGACTGTAGAAATCCTCCGCTTCATCCTCTAGTAGCGAAGCTACGTCATCTCTCGCATCGATGTCTATCCGCATCGCTTCGGCGCGCCCTTCCGGATTCACAACTTCGACGATTCGTTGTTCAGGTTCCTCGATGATCTGTTGTACCTGTTCTTCGACACCCGGTATTCTTTCCTCAATTTCTTGATCTTCCATTTCCACAGTAAAAAACGACCGACTCGATTCCGGTTTTTCTTCTATTTTCTTTCTTCTTTCTTCTTGTATCTTCACGATCTTTCGATTTTTCGGATTTACCAATTTGTTTCCGACTGAATCCTCGCAGTATCCAACGAACACATGTTCAATCGCCTTCGGATCCCATTTTTGCTTCTTCTCTTTTGACATTTTGTATTTGTATGGCCTTACATCCAAATACCTTTACATGACTGAGATTCGGCTTGACACCTGACCACGCTTCTTATGGTGTTTTTCCACGAATTATCGTTGTCGGTGATCTGATTATCAAGTAAACCGCTGTTGAACACGCTTCCGTCCAGTATTCCTTCGGCAAATTCGCTTCGAGCAACATGTACTGAGCACGCTTTACAATCGTCCTGTTGTACCGCTCCGCAACGCCATTCTGTTGAGGGCTACACGGAATAGTCATCTGATGTTGTACCCCAGCCTTTTTCAGGGCTTCCTGGAGTTCTTTCATCACGTATTCCATGCCATTGTCTGTCGTCAACATTTTTAAGCGTTTCCCTGTTTGATTTTCGACTAATGATATGAATTCTAGAACGATTTTCACAACTTCACTCTTCTTTTTAATGAAATACATAAATATTCTCCGTGTATGATCATCTATGAATGTTATAAAATACCTCGACCCACCAATCGATTCCTTTTCCATGGGTCCACACACATCGGAGTGTACTAGTCGAGTTCGCATTTCGTACGTCTTCCTATATTTCGAAAAGGTTCTCTATGTTGTTTCCCTCGGACACAGGATTCACAGGATTCTTGATTTCTGTCGCTAAAATTTATCCCATCGGATAGCGAGTTCTTGAGGATTCCGAGACACCTTCGATTTAAATATCCCAGCCTCCGATGCCATAATATGCCATTTTCTTCTTTAACTTGGTACGCTGCCTCTTTATTCGTATCAATTTTATATATACCTTCGACTTCTGAAGCCGTCACTAGAACTTTTCCATCATCAGCTATTATTTTACACCCTTTTGGATAAAAAATTACCGTTTGGCCCTTTTTTGTTATTCTGCTCATCGACAAAAGATTTTCTGCGACACCTGGCACCAGTAACACATCTTCCACAACTAGGTCGATGTCTCCATTCTTGATCGGAAGAAGAACATTCCCAACTGCTTCCGCTAATAATTTTCCATTATTCGCAGTGGTCACCTCAGCTGTCCATTCCTTCGCCGAACTCAGTAGATCTTTCCTCATAGTCATATGCGATGATGCACAAGAGTCGATATACCAATCTTCTTTTCGTAGCGAACTAGATGAATATAGCGCATATAGCGTCTTCTGAGTCAACGAGCCCCTCTTTTCTCGACCGTCGCTTGATTCAACTCCGTCTCTCCTGGTCTTGCTGATACACTTCGCAGCAATGTGACCAATTTTGTTACATTTATAACATCAGGGACCGACCTTCCGACGAGCCTGGTGTCCTCTTGAATAAAGTGCAGCATCGGACTTTATCGGAGTACTTTTATCGAATTTTACATCCTGCAACAATTTTGTTTTTATCGAATCTGCAGTGATAGGCGTACCTGAGCTCTCTATTCCCATTATCATCGGACTATATTCTTCGGGTAATCCACCTAGCAGCAACGTGACGATCCATTCGTCGCCAACTTCGAAACCGACGCCTCTCAGTTTATGCGCCGTCGTGATAATTTTATTGACGTATTCTTCTATCGATGCACATTTTTCCAGGCTCGTTGTGACTAGCGCTCATAGTAAACCGACTTTTCTCGTCAATCCACTATCTTCGAATGCTGAACTTAAATTTTCCCATGCTGTTTTAGCATCCGGAGCACCCTGTACATGAGCATAGTTTAACGGCTCTATAGCGAGTATAATTTTCGATTTTGCACGTGTCACTTTTGGCGCATCGGCAATATACTCTTCCGTATCGATCACGTAACCCTATAAATCGTCCAATTTCAAATACGCTTGCATTGCAAATTTCCACGTATTGTAATTTTCGCGACCGCGAAGACGCTCGATTTGAGGAGCATGGCCACTATGCTCACGTTCTACGCAATTTACACCGTCCTGACCGGCTTCCATCTTTATGAACAAAACCGTCTTTCACCACGGGGCACCCCGACTTTCGAACCCGAATTTTCGCCCTTTTTGTTTAAAAATAACAACAAATATTGATAAAATTACACACTCGGACTGTTTTTAAACCTATATTTTCCTATTTCTCTACTTTTTCTGGGCTCCATAACCTGATGAAACGGGATTTTATGCGGGAGCAAGAAATAAACGTGTACACGATTTGGTCTGTTGGAATAGAGTAGAGTGAGAACGCTGCGAGAAAGAGCGAAGCACGCAGCGCCACCATTAGTTTTATTGCCAACATATACAGGGTGTCCCATTTAAAACAGTATGGTGGAATAACTCTTAGAGGAAAGGGTTCAGTGAAAAATGTGTATAATGAAAGTTGTAGGGATCGAAGGGGGAAACCTTATACTGAGCGAATTT
>JABMBT010026159.1:0-14223 GCA_018906895.1 Odontocolon sp. PSUC_FEM 10030002
GATGTTGATAATCCTCGATAAATTAACCGTCTTTAAGAGGTCGCAATCGAACCCAGACACCACCCTCTGCAGTTATCAAGAAATATGTTGGATCGATACGTATCTGATCTTTCATTTTCGGTGACAGTTCAATACGATAATTGAGAACAACGGTGGCGATGGCGCCCTTTACTTGAAGAACAGCGAGTCGCATTCCCGGACAGGCTCTCGGTCCTTCACCGAACGGAAGATAAGCGAACTTGTGCCTTCCGTCATCGTTACCTTTTCGAAATCTATTGGGATCAAACTTTTCCGGACTATCCCAGATGTCAGGATCCATATGAAGTCCTAAGATAGGAATCATGATCGGTGTATCCTTTTCAACATTTAGACTCAGTCCGTCAGAGCCCTCGAGTCTGTAGTCTTCAGCGCACAGTTTCGGCAAGGTACCTGCCGGTGGAAATAGCCTCATTGTCTCTTGCATCACTTGTTCCGTGTAGTTCATTTCATTGATAGCTTCGTAGGTCAACTGTCCTTCGTATTTTTCAAGCACCGTCTCGACTTCCTTGCGTAATTCGTCCTGAACTTCAGGATGCTTCGCCAATGTATACGTCATGAAGCTCAGAGTTAGACTACTTGTTTCATAGCTTTCCAGAAAGAAAGAAAACGTGTGCCCGAGGAGATCGTTTCTCGAGATTTTGTTAAGTTTCTCTAGATCAAGCATCTGCTGCAAAACATCATTCCTAGCAATACCGTCCTTTTCTCCACGTCTTTCACAACTCGTCGGTAGAATTTATCTACTTCTGGTGGCACAAAACTCTTTTGTATAAATTTGCTTAATGCCGGTAGAAAAAATAGTATGTTGTGATACAGTGATTTGCTTTTCGTAGGATCCATGATTGTTTTCATAGAATCGAGAAGAGATCCTTTAATATTGTCGGAAAATGAGTTTCCTTCGATACTAAAAACAGAACTCGCTGCCACTTCGGTCGTGTACCTTGAAAACAAGAGTTTTGCTTCCAACTCTAGAAACGGTTGATTTTTCGATTTTTCGGCCAAGTAATTATTCAATTTTTGGCATCCATCCGCAATTACGGCGGACATATTCTTCAGCCTTTTCGACGAGAAAGCCGAAGCGAAAACAGCGCGCGACTCTCTCCAAGCTTGTCCCCTCAGAAAAAAGATATCCAGTCCAATTAGAGGATCAATTTTAAGATCTACTGTCGAATGATTGTGCTGAAAATGGTCGAAGCTTGATTGTAGAACAGTCTTAATGAGTTTAAGATCCCTCAACAAAAGAACAGGCGTGTTCATATTATAATATCCAACCATACTTTTTCCTCGATTTTCCTCATAAATTCTCCGGCAGAAAGTGCTCATATTTTCTTGAAATCTATAGACCGGCAAAGTGTTGCCAATTATTGGTAGAGCACCAGGTACACTCGGTATTCCTCTGGACGTCCAATAATTCCTCGCAGAGAACAACCAATTGTAGATGAAAAATGTTAATATCAGTAAAACAATAGCAATCAAAACATTCGTAGATTCCATGATGATTTTTATGCTTCACTCTACAACATTCGGTATGAACTGCTATAACTCGCGTCCTGCTCTCGTTCGTCAAAGGCGATTACTGACGATAGTATCATTACCAGCCGAAATGGAAGCAATTTATCTATCTCAACCATGTAATAACATAGATAGAAGCATAACGGTTTGTAGGTGGGGGAACCCTACTCGTTTGACTCCGGAATCGACTTTTAACACGATATATCCTTGAACCACTTCGGCTTCAGCCATCGCGACTGACCAGCAATCTCGTTCATTATCGCACTCTCAAACGATTCTTCGTCGCCTCTATATTATAAAAATTCGGTTGAAGTGCTCGAGCTTCATGTTTTCCTACAGACTGCACCTGCAGCTTCGTAAATCCGATTAAAACACACGGCTCAATTTTTTTTATCCGACACACGTAAGGCTGTAAATTCTACGCTAGTGCCCCGGTACGTTTGCACGACGGATTTTTTTCCGGTCGTGTCTCATACTCACGAGCGGAGAGCGAAGCCGTATTTATTGCCAGGTCTCGTGCGCTTCGGTAATGCCAGTTAGAATTACGTTCGTACGAGATTCACCGGCCTTTCGTATTCTTCTCTTATTCGCGTATGCCTCTTCGTCCCTCACCCTTTTCGACGTAGCGTGTGTTTCCCCGAGTAAAACTGTGCTGTATAAACCTAACGATATCTTAACTCGTGGCACAATGTCATAAACGCCAAGCACAGGAGCCACTTGTATCTCTCTCGCAGGGGCCGTTGGTAACAATGAGACAAACTAGCAGCAGCGACGAATCTCGGGCGTTTCCTTCGCCACTTCAGCACCTCGCCACCAACTCTCTCAAGTTTACTGTACCTAAGAGCCTCGCAGGGGTGCAATGATCCTCGGGGAGATAGCATACAATTGCTAAAACATGAGATAGCCGGCCACCTATTTTCCTCCTTGCACCAGCAGCAGAGACTCTTCTTTACTATGTATATGTTTGCAAAATCTTTTCCACCACCCAGCTGCTCTTTTTCGATGTTGTCTAGAGATATTTATACTGGAACAGTGTAGATACAGACTATAGTGTACGCATGTGTCGTGTAGAACAGGTACGCATCGAACTTTGGTAATCCTGAGTTATAGCACGGATTATGTCGTCAATTTAGCGAGGATCAGGTGCGTTGGTCTCGTCCCGTTAATAGATCCGTATGCGACGTTACATAACAGGGTATATAGAGAGATAGGTATGTAACGAGATTAAGGGGGAGAGAAGCGGGTGGGTCTGGAGAGTCGCGCTTTCCCTAAAAATTATTCCCAGAAACAGTTATTTTTTCTTTTTATCTGAAAGCTATTGCTTTTTTTTTTAGATTTGCGAATAACAAGAGAGAGCGGCGAAGAGAGAAGAGGATAGATGTGGCGACTTCCCCTTTTCCTTAAAAATGATTTATTATGCAATTTTGTTTATGGGACCTCGTTATTTTTGAACATGTCTATATACTTCTTTATTATTATTTTCTTCGTTCTGAACGGGGAATTGTCAGTCTTTTATTTTATTCGTACTTTTGCGACCGCGGCAATCTCCGGGGATCCGGAAAAGCAGTTTCTACACCTTCACTACGAAAAATCAGGTAGCAACATCGAAAATATAAATCCGCTAAAATATCGAGAGATTAGCGAAGCGGACACGTCGTCCGATACAGGAACGAAGGGGTTCGGTTAGGTTAGCACTACTACCGGATCGCAGTTGTACTGTTGGGACCCACTGCTATTTTTTCTCGTAACAATAATTTGTCGTTATCAAATAACGCGCAACGCGCTAGTCCGGCTTCGGGGTGTCGCCGATGGCTTCGGCAGCTCCCTCACCCCATTCAAACTACCCCTTGCCATCTTCCGCCAACAGTGAGCGCGAAATCCGATGCTCCAATAAATGTTTGGGAAATAAAATTTTACTGCGGTATAATACAGTCGAGTTTGTTGCTATTGAATTCTCTCCGGATATCGACTGACCACAAAATCTTATATACATATATTTCTTTACACATATGGTACCAAAATATAGGAAAGGCTTTTTATCGTTAAACGTGAAATATTTCAGTATTTTGGGTTTTTATCATGTATTCCTTCAGATTTCAAGGAAAATTCTGTGTTGTTCGCATTCCGCATAGAATTCTCGATCAAAAACGCTCTAAACACTTTGCTAAAAAAAATGATTTTTTTTCGTCATTAATCCATAAGAGTAGATTTTTTTTTACTTCCCAGGGTTCTGACCACGTGGGGTCAAACTTTTTATTTTCTGACTTTAGAATCGAGAATTTCGGAGGTTTAGAGTCTTTTTGATCGGGAATTATCTGCCGATAGCGAATAACATAGCGATTTTCTCGAAATCTGAAAGAATATAGATAAAAATTAAAAAAATAGAAATCACTGCTTTCCATTTAAAAAATCGAAGTTAATCTTCAAATACTTGAAACCGTCCATCAGTTAAAAAATGAAACTCTCCCTTCCTAAAATCCAAACAACTTTTGTTGAAACATTGTTTTAGGTAATGCTTTTTCTTTTTGACATATTCAAGTGTCTCGAGATAAACGCATCACCCTGTATAACCCTTTCGGTATATCGTTATAGAGATGAATAAGAACAAAATGCAGAAATTCCTGCAAGACATTTTCTGTGACTAATCACCGTTCGGTAGATCACCCTTCTCTCTCGAATTCTCATATTTTCTCCCATTCTTCGTGTTGGTTATATAGTCTCACTCGCCACGATATAGCTTTTACAGTGGTTCGGAGCGCACAATTGAGCATCGCGGAGAGTGAGTCCGGGGGTGGGGTGAGGAAAGCACGACTCCGACGACTACGACGGTGGTTACAGTTTCTGGGCGGTGCGCAGCAAGGGTGACCAAGTTTACCGCAGCTGAGAATAATGTTAATGAAATACAGATAGCATCTCTATACACAAGTCCCCTCGTTCGTACCAGCGCGTCCGCTGGAATTCTGTTGTCCCCTTTCCTCATCTGTGTTCTGTACTCTGCTTTGAGAGAATATTCGCCCTGTGCCAAAGCCCTTTCGCGGAATAACTCGTCGAGATTTCTCATCTTTGATGGTCCTCTACCTCTGCTCACTCGTCCACGATCCTACCGATATCCTTCGTGCCCGGAGACACTTTGCGAAACAGCATCTCGTCAACAGCAGCTCGTCGCATTTTCTTGTGTCTCAATGATCGAGTCAACTTGGTCCTTATACTGTAGTCTGTACTTTGCGAATTCATGGGACAATACTATTGCCAGCACAACTCGTACACGAAATTCTGCTAAACAACGTGTAAACCACACACGTCTCTCGATACGGGAAGGTTATGAACCTGCACGGAGTCGCTTTGCACCCCCGAGACGATAAGACGACTCGTGCCGAGGAGGTGGAGGCTGGAGTCCCGAGTAGTCAGGGGTTGTGTAGAACCGATCGCGATATCGGTTCCGTAAATTGTTGGTCGAAATGATACGATTGCAGGACCATTCAATAAAATGCAGACTTTCCACAGTCGCAGATCGCAGTGTTTCTCGTTTCGTCGAATATCTTCCCCCTTCCCGAAGCTTTTTCCACTTGCCAGGACGACGAAGGGAGGGTGGTTAGGGGTGCCAAGCGTCTCCGGGCTAACCGCGAGAAGGACGACGCGCTATACTCCTCGGTCCTGACTCACTGACTGATTTTTCAAAGCGGATTAATTAAGGAGCGCGTCTCTTCTCGACAAAACGTTAATTAAAGTACTCGAAACCGAGTGCCATTAAAGGGGTATGGAAGGAATTACAAGCGAGGCACACAGTGCCAAGTATTTGTATAGGTGTAACCTTTGCCGAATGTGTGTGTATATTCTGGTATGAAAAGGAGCGGAACAGCAGAGGGCTTAAAACTTGGAGTGCGTTCGTACGGAGCTCGATGAAGGGTGGTCTGTGAACGAGCTAGAAAAGGAAGGGGAAAGAGCCGAAGGAAGACAAAGACAAGTTGCGAGAGTAGTGAGCCAGGGCAATTTCTAACGGGTGGAAAGATATGCAAATGCCGGGGGGCAAGGAAGGCAACAGGGAATTCACTACGCGGTAATACCTACCTGGCTAGCCGGTGCTGTTCGCTGGCTCGGTGCGCCCCGGCGCGCAATAATCATTAAAAACTAAACTGTGTAGGGAGACCGTGGCTGGGGAGGACCTCACCGAGTTTCGAACCACCTCGACGAGTCTCTCTCTTAGAAAGTTGGCGTGTCGCGCCTCACTGCCGTCGAGGACGATAGGGACTTCCTACTCAACAGAGCGCAGACCGCGCGGTGTGAAAGCGTGAGGGCAAAGGGATGTATTTCCTTGGTTTTACGGATCGATAAGGATCTCGAGAAGACTCCAAGGTTCTCTCAAATTCGATTGCGACAATATAGAGTAATTAACGTCGGTATAAGGAATTAGCGGTAAGAATGTAGGATTCAGTAGAGTATGCCAGGATTGTTCAAGATTTTGTCAGGAAATTGTCAAGTTCCGTTCGTTACATCGTCAAGGGATTGGGATATTCGAGTCTTGAGGTATTACGAGCTTATTGCGGTAACTTCATTGAAGTGGGAGTAGTTGGTTTACAACGTGAAACAACTCGTTGAATATAATTCCGGTTCAAACTACCCCGAGTGCGGATGGTTTCGTTTAAGCTGCAAAGACGTAACTGATAACAATAACAACGACGAACAAGGAACAATCAAATTTTCCTTGGATTTCCGATTATTAAGGATCTGGAGGTTTCCGTTAGATTCGCTCAGATTCTTGTAATTATATACAGTTATTCTTCTTGGTACGGGGAATTATCAGAAAAACGATAGGTTTGAGTGCAACAGAATTATTTAGGGCTGTCTCAGGTAATTCTACATTTCCGTTTCACTGATATCGTAAAGGGACTTCGAGGCATTGAAAGCTCAGCTGTGTTACCAGTTTCCTGGTACCGTCATTTGCCAGGGAGTCTTTATTTATAACATGAAACAGCTCGGTGAATACAATTCCTCTTCTAATTACCCGAAGTGCTTGGTTTCTTTCGAGTTCCGGAGACGAGATCGACGACAGCGACAACGACGAGACTGAGAACCGAGATGTACGTCGAGATTCGACCGCCAAAGTTTCGTCCTTAAGTTATACTCTGTGCCGAATTAATCATTCAGGCTTGCAGGCTAAGCGCCGATTGTTCTACGGTCCCGAGGATTAAGTAAAAAGCTAATAAATAGCCGGAAGAGTGTAGGAGGAACAGGGCGGGTAGCAAAGAAAAAGGAGAATAAGAATAAGAGGCAACGAAGAGGAGGATGGAACTGTTGGGAACAACAGAGCCCACCAAGTTGCCTGATAATTAAGACGCTCGTGGAGTACCAACCCGGCAATAGGAGACGGCTAATTAATTTAATTACCACCACCAGGAACGATGCTGCTGCTCGTCCGTGGCTCGGATTTTTCTCATGCACCCTTCCACCCTCTTGTTGTATTCAAGCGTATACCGATCGGATTACCCGTACTCTCCACTGCACCATTTCTTTAATTCAATCTCTCGTATAGTACAGTAACTCTGTACTGTGTACCTCGTTTCTGCATCTCTCGTTATCGTTACTTCTGACCAGTTTCGTTCTCTCGCTTAGGCGTATATCGCGCGTGTATATATACTCTACAGGAAAACGAGGGCCCATGATTCCAGGACCAAAATCCGATCGACCAGCGGTAGAACAGTCAGGGAGGGTTGTTGTAGGACGCGGAGCCCCCTCGACACTCCGCTTCAGCAATGTTCGTTTGATTTCGACTATATACCTCGATGCTACTGTTGAACACTGACCACTCGACCACCACCAACACCAGTAACGCCCGGCGCGTCGCTGGAACGACCAGCAACGCAAGCATCAGCGTTGTGCACCGTTAAATTTAACGTTTATCGACGGGGGCGTAAAATTTAATTAATCCAAAAGTGATTATGAGGAAAAGCACGGGTGCAGAACGCTGATTCTATCAGTGGCAATCGCCACCCATAAGCCAGGATGGCCGGTCATAACCCTTCAAACCCCTTTTAACTTGACTCCATGGACCTGACATGGCAGAGCCGTACCGGCAGATCCGTAGCCGCAGTAACGCTTTGATCGGTTTTCCTGTATATGTAACACCCCCGGAGGCCTATATCGTTCCTCTCTCGTCGTTCCTCCTCCTCGTTACACGCAAAACCCCTCCGGCACCGCTTCGTTTCCTCCTTCGCTCTCCGGATGACACGTAAAAAAAATGTCCCTTTACCGCGATAAAGATCTTTGAGTCAGCTGCTGCTGTACTCTGCCTCTGGCTTGTTGCCGCCTCTTCCGATTCAAACATAATCGAGTATCCGATCGAGTTCATAAAACATTGTTATAGAATGACGCACAGACTTTCTTAGCTCTTTCTATATGATTTCTTCATTCTCGAGAGACCGTTGCTCGCGAATTACGTATTCCTGACTCGTACTTATAATTTGTTGGGCATTATCTGCGACGACGTCGACGCAAGACTCTGAAACTTTGAATGGATCGCTTGTCTGCTCTCGGAAGGAGTCGGGGTCCTTTGCTTCTTCTTCTTCTTCTTCTTCTTCTTCTTCTTCTTCTTCTTCTTCTTCTTGAGGTCCATGCGCAGGATCTGTGGTACGTTTTCCTTGACGTCGCACCCTCATATTAATTCCACAGGCCTACCACGGTAATGTAGACCAGTCCCGAGCTGGCTCCCCTGGGTCGCGTGAACGCATTCCCTTTAATGAGGACCAATCAAGTCGTAAGATAGGCGATCATCTCTTGGCGATTACGCGCAGATTCGCGCGACGAACGAGCGAAGACTCCGCAGCTTTCTCCAATTTTCTTGTCCCTTTCCGATTTATTCATATTAGTCGCTTTAACGTCGCAAAGATATGACGAGAAAATGAAAAATAGAGAAAAAAATGATGCTATTGAATATGAAATTTATTTTCCTAAAAGTTTAAAACAAAATTGACAAGAAACCTTTAATTTCGATTTGACTAAAAATAACCTCCAAAAATATATCTCTTGAAAGCAAAGTCCTATGAGGAAGCAAAATGATAATGAATCCACCGTAATGAAGTTGGTGGCGAAATTTTATCGAAAGCATCGTATTATCCCTTTGTCCCCTTTTTTTAATCCCACAATGATTAGGCGGTTTGCGGTCTCGGGTCGTATCTCGAAAGTGTAGTTGGTGACAGCGCGGTTACACCGAAATCCAGTTTAGTTACTAATGGTTACTCGGGTTAGTTAAAACAGTAAGTGGCATTAATGCCTTCCCCCGGATTGGACGAGTCAGAATTAAAATTTGTAGGTATAGTTCTACCAAAACGCATAGCAGATGATGAATGCTCAATTATTTATCATAGCGTAACAGGAAACGCAACTATTCTCCCAAGGAACGAGCATTGCAGGTTTCGCGAGAAGAGTTAGAAGGGTCTATAACTCGAGTAGTGCGTGGTTGGTCCGTTGAGCTCGTCGGGACGATTACCGCAAAGCAAACCACCTAACAAGACATTGTTCCCAATAGCTTAGCCATTCTCCGTTAGTTTGGAAGGACTGTACAGAATTCCCGCGTATAGCTGTCGTCGTTGGTGGGCGAGAAGCGTATAGGGCGTCTTCTTCCTCGTTCGCTTCTCTCGTGCCAGTAGTCATGGTAGAATACGACCTCCAGGCTCGTCCTGAACCGGGTGAGTGACTGCGAGAAGAGCCGCTGGAACCCGGGCGCGCAGTTAACAGCCCTGCTGGTCTGGCGAAGGTCGTTAGCAGCCACCCTTTTCCACTCCCAAGTCGCTCCGTCCCTACGCCTGCTCTTCTCTTTGCTTAAATTCTCCGTAGACGACTTCTCCCTCACTCGCGACCATAACGACCGCGAAATATACGTTTGCCACGCTTTGGTTTCTATCCTAGTAAATGTTCTATTCCAACAACTTCTCCGAGCGACGGATACTTGGCCATTTGCGCGACGATGCCAGCAAGAGCATTAGACCTCGAGGGGTGCGGATAATAGTTTGCGAGTGAAGTAAGTAGGTATATACGTATACCTCTGAATGTTGAGGAAAAAGCAATTTGGGAAACCAAAATCGTATAGCAGACTCGACCCCGGATGGGCCATCGACGCGTCTCCGCCGACTCTCGACCTTCGAGATCGTAACATTAATTCGTATGACCGAAGGATTAGGTAAGATTAGGGTAGCATGCCTATTCGTTGCAGGGTCGCTATTCTCTCACTCCTACTCGTAATTCGATCACGAAGTTAACCGCAGGACGACCTGAAAAGTAGGAAACAGCTCGTGCACGCAGCAGAAGTTCGTCCCCGAGTTGCGTCAAGTACGTGCTTCGTTATCTATCGCCGCAACGAGCTTCCGTTGCCCTTTGTTGGGGGAGACGAAAAAAAAGGATTCGTCGGAGAACATTATCGCTTACTCTCTCGACGGTGTACGATAAAGAGCCGAGCGAGGTAGTGATAATATATTCCAGGGCCGGCGCCGGTGCCCAGGGATATCCCTGAGAAAAATACAGATTAAGCCTCCTAAGCACGGATTTAACGCTTATTTATACTCCGCTAAGTACCGAGCGTTACGCCGTATTACGACCCTAACAGCCGGTTAAACTTTTCTTTTTTCCACTTTCCATGCACCCCGGCCGCCCAACATCCCTGTTCTACTCACTCCCGTCTTTCAACCCTCCGACAACGTCGATGGGGGTGAAGTATATCTTACGAGTTCCTTTTGAGAATTCGTCGAGAGTCAATTCAAGGAGAAATTAAAGTAGTACTGTCGCGAGGACCGCGATTAGACAGCCATCTCAATTTTTTATGTCTCATGACTGCAGTACGTACGAACAAATAAGATTGCAAAGTTTCACTCTTTTTTCTCTCGCCTCTTCAGACATCTTGGACCGTTCTAACGACACGACTTTACTCACGCGAAACCGTAACGAGCCTCCTGGGAAGTAGGAAGAAAGACAAACGTTTTTATAACCCTGTCTGGCTCAAAGAATAAAATGTGGCCGAACTGTTAGTTTCTTCGTTTACGCGTGTACGAGTAAGAACGACGAACGGGCATCGGTTTTAAGTATTTGATTACAGCCCTCCACAGCCAGCAATTCCGCGTTCGCTGTAGTAACTACCAAGCAGCGGGAGAAGCAGCACCCGGTAAAGGTACCTACGGAAAGAAAGTACCTACGCTCGCACTTCGCGTAACCCAACCGGCGGACCCCGTCCATCGAGCTTCAAGAGTCATACAATACTTTGTTACTGCGTCGTTAATTTTAACGCGCTCTACGTGCTCCCGATTTCTTTAACTTTGCTGCTTTATGACGTTACGACGTAAATGCCGTTGTATGTATAGCAAGCGAGGTTGAAGAGCCACCTAGGCAGTTGCTTTGTTTCACAACTGTGCGTTATACGATAGTTTGTAGGTAAAAGAGACGTCTGTAAACTCCACTTTCTATACTTACTTCCCACCTCAATCTTCAGATCTCACCGATAGGTAGAAATTTTTACTTCCCGCCTCAACTCTGTGATTAAAATAGGATGTCGATAAGCTATGGTGATGCTAATTTTTCGATACTTACACAGAAAGTGACGGTCTGCAAACTGCACTTTCCAGTCGAAATCTTGGTAATCTTAAAATGTGATCAATAGGTCGATGTTAGAAATTTTCCTTTGCACAATAGACGGAAAAGTGGCCTCTGTAAGATGAACTTTTCACAAAATGTATTCACAATCTTTAAATATAATCGATAGTTCGAAAGTACACCAACCCTAACGCAAAAACCAGTCCTAAGGCAAAAATTAAAGACCTTTGTCGTTAAGCTGCGGAGATGCTAATTTTCGAAGGGTAGAAACACCGCAAATATAATCGTCGTTGTAACCGAGACCAAGTAGATGAGCGAGTAAGGATCCGGTGAGTTTGCACGTGCGAAAAGCCACCCGAATTGCTACGATCCACGACAATTAACCCTCCGGTTGCTAACCCTTGGTAGAAACAGAAGTAGGAACAGTCGAAGGGACGTCGAGCGGTTCGTCCTGACATGGCATCGTTGTCGTCGTTGAGTTTCGCTTTCGTGTGGTTGAAAGGTATAACGTCGAAAGCGAGCGAGTTGAGCTTAAAACGCGGTCCCCGGTCCCACTCGAGCTTGCGTAGGTCGTTACAGGGGCGAACTGGTAGACCCTAAGTGCAGATAAGCGGCGGACCATAACTACTTATCCTATACCTATCGCACGTCGACTCCACGGTTTTAACATTCCCCGCACTTGTACCGCCTAAGGAAACACTCAACTCATGCCAAGTCAAAAAGACGACGTACCAGTAGAAACTAACTCAACTGGTCAAGGTGCTAGACGAGTTGTCGTTTCTCCGATTGACGTCTGTCACAGAAATGGGCATCATTACTTTGAAGAATTCTCGAAGTTGTGTTCCTGACAAAGAAGTGGTCAAAAATTATTCTTAAAGAATAAAAAGTACAATTTGTTGGACATAAGTATTTTGTAAGGAAATCCAATTAGAATAATTCTTCGGTTGACAAGTGTCCAAACTAAGTTTTACAATGTCATCACAGAATGGCGAAAAAACTGATCTAACGAAAGGAGACCTGGCTCTCAAGTTCGAATGGCAACTAACGTGGTTGGTCAAATGTAATCCAAGTCATGATACTGACCATACACATGTGTTCGATTCCTGCGTTAACGAACGTCACAGCTGACTGGTCTATCTTTTTTTGATACCCCCGCGATATTTAAAAGAGTGACGCGTTCGGAATAAAATCGATTTTGAAACGCGAGACTATGGTGGCAGGCAGTCAGGGATCTCGATAATTCGGCGATGCCCCTAGGCCAGATTGTGTCCGCCTCGTCCTCTCGTAGTATCTGTGCCACACGGGATAAAAGCGGGGTCTGCTATGCGCTTCATATCCCCGGAAAATGTAACCGATCGCAAAAATATTGAGCCGTTTGGCAATGACACATCTGGAATATACGCGGATGCTGTGGTCTACGCACGTTTTCGACGTATTCGCGAGCAGGCAACTAGCCAGGCGGGCTACACACAAACACACACACATATACCTATACCTATACCACACATATATCTATTGTATTCGAATCCGTAGCAAAAACTCGCTTGCCTTTGACAGTTCTGTCGCTCTTCCGTACGATCGCACACGAAGCTTATAATTCACGCGGCCTACCCAGAAGCAGATATCGCTCAGTTATACAGTTAGTTCGTTCGATATATATACGCATAACAGTTATCTATCGCTCTTTCCATCTCGTTCACTCTTTTTCCCGATTGGAATCATCTTGGCATGCGAATGAGCAAAAAGAAATCAGACCCATCACCAATTAAATAATTCGCGAGAAACTCCGGAAAGCCATTAATAGATCGATATGGACAGATAGAATCCCGTTTCCGAGAGCCCAAATGAGCACGCAATTCAGTGCCCGATGCTTCGGGACTCGGTACGCCAATAAACTTTCGTGTCAGCTGCCGCTAAACAAGTATTTCCCATCAGAGAGCTGATTGTTCGGTCACTCCGTTTCAGCTTGATCCGACTTTATCGAAATGATATAGCGAAGCGGCACGTCTGAGGACTTTGATCATCGAACCAGAAGAATCGGGATTATTATTATTAAAAAAAAAATACTAACGGATTACGAGTACAAAATTAGTTATTTTAAACAGTATAAAAGTACAAAAAAATGCATTGTCAAAGACGTTGGGGTAGAATCAAGTACGATTTCCAACACGCGTCATTGCGTTATCACGGCGTCATTCTGTAGAGCGTTACCTGGCCAAGGCTCGACAGGTCAGGAATCGTCGGTGTTTGAGGCGCCATCGAACTCGCCGTTGCACCGGATATTTGAGATTGTACGGGAGGTGCGTGACCGCTAGCTACGCGTTCCTGCTCGTGAAGATGTCCAACTAGAGCGCCTATATGCTCCAGGAGTTCCTTGTTCTGTACGAGCAATTGGTGCGTTCTCGTCTGTAAATAAAAAAAAATTACAAACCTATTAAAATGACGAAATAAATGGTTTTGGGAAAAAGAAAGATAGGAACGTTACAAAATCGATTTGTCTCGTGCGCAAAATCGAATTTTGCGCACGGAGTTAGGAAAAAAAATGTTTAGGGGGGAAAAAAAAATTATTGAAAGCTTAAAAAAATAATTTTTCTATAATCAAGTTTTAATAATGAAGCAACGTTTGTATTTACCTGAGCCTCGACGCGCGCCGCCGTTTCAGCTGCAAGCTGATCCTGCAAAAGTCTCGCGTGTGCGAGAGCCGCTCGAGTCTGTTGACCCTGTTGATCCAATCGTTCGCGCAACAATTGAATCTCGTGTTTCAGTGTCGTCAATTCGCCGCCACCGAGAAGCAACAAATCCCCGCAATCGGATGTCGCGGTTCCCTTAAATATCGATTGATTTTCGTTAGAATTTCGATCGTATAAATTTTGTTCATAAATTTGACGAATAAACAATCAAAAAAAATCCAATAATTTCCGGGTTAAACTGGAATTCATCAATAATTTATTGCTTTTTCGATATATATAATCAAATTTTACCGATGGTGACTGCCTGATCGGCGACGCCGAAGATCCGTGAGTCCTTAAAATACAAGGCGCCGCGGTCGGAGTTTGTTCCTGTACTGAATCGTCCGGGTCACCCAAAAGTGATATGTCTATA
>JABMBT010026270.1:0-14169 GCA_018906895.1 Odontocolon sp. PSUC_FEM 10030002
ATATAAATTAATTATATATATTCTGGATATTAATACGTTATGTTACACTTCATTAATTCGATGTTTCGTCGACGACGACTGTCCAATGACTATTTAAATCCCGTTATTATAAATCTTAATTTTCGTACTCTGGGTACACGCTTGCCATACAATCGCATACATACATACATGCATACACACACGACTCTCAACAATCTCCACTCGGTTACAAAAACAAAGGCGATCCGCGATCGTTTGTTTCAGCGTACAGTTTAAATCTCCTACACGATTTCAACTAGCCTATATATATTATTTCAATACAACAAGTAGATTTATAATGTGTTCATTAATGGGAAGCCAGAGTGAAGGAAAGCCCAAGCTTCGTCAATCTTTAAGCCTCGGTATTCATCCGTCGACTGTCAATAATTAGTGAGAGGAAGAGAAAGCCAGAAGAAATGAAAAAAAAATGAAAAGGGTAACAGGAAAAATTCAGCCAACGCTGCACCTTTTCATCGATCATTTGATTCCGACAGGTTGTACCGCTTATTCGCGAAATGAATTAATGATGAAAGTCCGGCCAGACTGTATTGAACTATAGTCTATACCCCGTTAGGCAACGTGCCACGGGTTCAGGCAACGAAAGAATGGAGAAACAGTTCTCAGCGAGGTTATAGATATGCGTCAAGCACCCCAACGTTTCTATATACCTCTCATGAAAAATATACATTCGTACAAGGACTGAGCTTGAGGTATGAATAATGTAGGTACATCTTGCGTAGCTTGTAAGTGAGTACTATTAATCTGGCAGATGAAAGAGTAATTAAAGTGTGAAGACCACTTCTTCGTGTCCAGGCTGAGATCGAGACCAATCATTTGATTAACATCTTGATTACGTTCTCGTCGGCAGTGAGAATAATTTATGGCAGAGTATTTACTCCCGATGATATAATGTTGAATATGCAGTTATATATGTTCGTGTGGAAATTATCAGAGATCCATGAACAGTCACACTGCAGTGTGAATTGCTATCCATTTAGTTCCGAACAAGATAGTTCATATGTCCTATCATCAGAATCAACTAAACTCGATCTAATGCTGCCTATCAAAACATGAACATGGATCAAAGTGCAAATCCCGATGATTTAAAAACTCCCCACGGACGGAATGTTCCATAAGTTCTTGTATTTTGTGGTGTATCATGTTGTGGAGTTGAATGTACACGCAGAAGACTAATCTGTTGTGACTGTGGTTGCATTTGTAGTGAGTGCATTGCTATACGCACCCCGTTGAAATGATATGAACATACGTATATATATGCACGCATTGCAAGTGAGTGCAAGGGGTGCAGGAAGAGGGTGAGAAACAGGTTTCCAACGGTTTACCATAGGGTGTTAGCAGGACCGATGCGGGCAGAGGGAGTGAGTTCTCTGTAATTTATCGCCTACGTTTGCATCCGTACCGGAATTACGCCCAGTTCGGTACAGCGCGACCAGGACGGGAAAACACACAGGCGTGAGCGAAGCATCAGAATGTTACTGCTCTGATGCAACTCTCTCGGTCTTTCTCACTCGACCGTTTACCAGCAGTCGAACGACCGATTTTTGGAGAAATCCCTATCCTGCACCCTCAGCATCCGGTAGCCGATAGGGAGGTCGAACAAAAAAACCTAGCACCTGATACGTGTCTGCGAAAGCTACAGACACAAAAAGCAACAATGACAAGGCTATTGATTTTTTAATAGACGGTTATTAAAGAACGAATACTATACAATCAACCTACTGAGAAAAGTTATATTTAAGCTGTATGCAAATGAGTTGTATTCCTGTACCTATATTAGTTATCATTCTACCTACACAAAGCGTTCGGCTTGAAGAAAAAAAAAAAAAAAAACATGAAAAAATAAAAACCGAGGAATACGGCTGCGCGAGCTATTAAACGCAGAACCGTGGGTGTATTGAAAAGGGCTATTCTGGTAATACCAGCGTAAATTGACATTAGCTCGAGCGAGGAGTGGCATTGGGATAGGATAGGAGTAGGATGTGTGTGAACATGTTAGTGCGTATGGGATCCTGCGGGCACGTTGGGCACCCAATGCACCCAGGTAGGTAGGACTTTACGTCCCGTACATAAACTGCTGGCTGCCTCATCGTCGTTGTCCTTATACCCGTAAAACTATAGCGACTACACTCCGGTACCATCGTAATGGCCGGGGCTTACCAACAGATACCTTACAGAGAATGACACGAGTGCGGGACTCGTTTTGCGAGCTTTCTCTCTCTGTCACTAACGTAATATTGTTCATTTTCCAACCTCGTCCTCGAGCGTTAACTCCCGTAACGAGAATAATATGTTATACACGTCGGTACATTTAATGCTCGAACGTGTTTTTATTACTGTACCGAGCGGGTACCGTACTCCCTCTGTTTCTCGTCAAACATTTAAGCTTCCGGCGAAGCTTAGATGTGTGTGTACGAGAGAGCTTAACCCCCGGACCCTGGATTGCACTGACTGTCAAAAAGGGAGGATTTATGCTATCGTAAATAAATTCATTGGCGAAACAATATAGAAATCTAAAGGCTTTTGCGAAAGGTAGTTCATTGAATCCACTGAAATTTTCTTCTCTATTAATAAAATGGAGGTGGGCAAGATAAATTACAAAATTATTTATAATTGCTCGATACAACGATGCTCAGAATTTTTTTATTTTCTTTTGGAGCTAAGCCTTGATGTTTCCACAACTCGTCCAGCTGCTCTCCACTACTAATCTAAACATACCATTGTTAGACGCGTCAGGCCACGAAATTCGAAAAGCACTCGTTGGCTGTAAGGACGTTGTAGCGTGGTCTGTCGAATTTCCTGAAACAACATAGAGTTTCCTTCGGTGTTCCCACGAGTATTGACGGAATATTGTTTTTACAAGTAAGGAGCCAAAGCGGAGGAGGTGGAGAGAGCTTGAACTCTTGGAACTGGCCGCGAGCAGCCTGGTTCCACAACATTGGGGATCGGCGACCCCATCTTACTGACTGAGGCTCGAACAGGCGCCTGCATCCCTTAACTAACTCGAGAAACACATGTATATAATGCATACATGTGTTCGAGATCTGTCTATCTTGTTCTCGACCACATAGTCCCGAGTCATCTCCATTGTACGGTTCATAATCAAAATAGATACAGTTGGACCTCGCATAAGTTATGAATTCCGGGACTGATCATCTCTTTTTAATGAATGCTTTAAGCAGTCCTTGGTGGACACTTCTGATGGAGGAAAGTTCCTCCCGATCGCTTACAAAATTTATGCAGGGTCTGGTACATATGATGATGTAACTTTTGCGGTATCCGACTGTAGACAGTGTCTTGCAGAGTCAGGCTTTCAGGGGTGAGGTAAAGAGTGCTCAGTGGAAGAAGAAGAGTAAGGGAAAAAGAGGGAAGAAGTATATCCATACTGCAAGAAGCGAGCCTATGTAGGTGGAGTAGCACCCCACAAAATCCTTTGATCTTGATCATCTTCGCCGCATCGCGACATAAATGTTTTAGACAGCTCTCGGTTGCAGCCACCACAAGTCCCTCTGTGTCTCTGTCTCTAGACGGAAACATACGGAACATATAGTACGGGATAGCAGATAGAAACAAGCTTTCGCTCACTCGAGCACGCATACACCACCAGCGAGGGATATCTGCCACGAGCGCGAACCGCAGAGAGAG
Organism: Odontocolon sp. PSUC_FEM 10030002; assembly: GCA_018906895.1. Lineage (NCBI taxonomy): Eukaryota > Metazoa > Arthropoda > Insecta > Hymenoptera > Ichneumonidae > Odontocolon > Odontocolon sp. PSUC_FEM 10030002. The sequence continues at coordinate 3,682 of JABMBT010026270.1, forward strand.
TGTGCCGCGACCGTGGTTTAGCCGTCTGGGAATACAGCCATTATCCTCTCGACATACAGATGAAAGCGAAACCTGACCGCGGAATGGATTTATCTCGTGAAAACGTGCGGGTCCAGAAAAGGGAGGCAAGAATCTCTTCTGCTTCACTGTAGTGCCAGTCACTTCTTTCCTTTTACTCCGTTATCGTCACACAAAGCTTGTGTCACTGTTTTTTGGATATTTATACAAGCGGGAGGAAAAAATTAGAAGTTGGCGAAATCCTTAGAGTTTATCCAGCACACATATATATTTTAATTTTGCGTTTATTAAAATAACAACCATATTGAAAGTTCATGGGTCACTTCAGCGATTCTTAATTATCTTACGGATAAAAAATACTAAACGTCATGAAATTGCAAAGTTGTACTGATGATGAGATTCAGAGGTATACCAGTTGCGGTCGAAGAGATCGTTGTGGATGTTTTTTAGGGGTAAGGTTTCCGTACAATCCCCTGCTAGCTTCAGTTAGGAGATCCCAGGGGTTATACTTACGTTACCACTCCCTAGCACAAACGAGCGGTCCCGGGTTCACCGCGAACGACGAACAAAGTAATACAAATAAATCGTCAAAGGTATATGGGCAGATGGTTCTGGTAGTATGTCGACTGATGGGGATTCTCGGTAGCTATGTCGGCAGTGGTATCTCGGTAGACTACGTCACTTCTGGTTCAACGAAATGGGAAGGCACCGAGCGGATAATCCCGAGGGAACCAAAGGCACCACCGACTTATAAGTCGGCGTAAATCGCAAGCAGCGTGTTCTGTGATGCTTATAGTGAAGGGAGTCAACAAATAAATATCCAGGCGTATGACATAATAACTAATGAAACCACCAAATGGTTGAGACGTTTAGAGTTATTGTGTGTTTTCTGATTTTTCGTGCTTCATTTCCATTAGTTGGGTACCAAGAGGCTGAGAGGATTTGAGTCGATTGCAACTTCAAAAAACTGCCAATCTTACATTTTCTTAATCACTTTCGACGACATTGGACCCAAATTTAATGTTACATCTATAAATCGATTATTCTTCCATTTAATTAATTTTAGTCCAATGAAAGAGACGTCAAACGGTGCTTCGAAGGGTGTGATAATGCTACGTGAATACTTTGTCAATGGATGAACAACATTCTTGGGGTAGTTTCAATAGAATCACATGCTCAGTTTCCTTCATGGGTTGCAAGCTGTATCAACATAGAGCTTGTCGTCGAACGGTACAAAGGATAGAGCAGGACAATGAAAAGAATTATCTACCTAAGGCAAACATGTTTATTTTATATGAATTATATGAATTGGCAATCGAGTTCTCTTGCCAAGCACAAGAGTTGCGATACTGTGCAACTACATCATTGCTGAGAGTATAAAAAGGACCAGTTTTATTTATGATGCTGACGAAGAACCTTGTGCAAACGAAGACCGGACCCAGTACATAAACGGAGCGAAAGATCTTTCGCATTGCCAGCAAGGAAAGCTCCAAAATCTTCGAAACCACTTTAGGAAATGACTGCTTTAGTTCGTGTGCGCTTGCACGATTCGGAGGAAGAAAGAAAGTAGACCTCAGGGATCTCAAAGAGAGCACAATGCCGTACGCAAGTGAGTAAACCGTAGTCCGGGCGTTGAACACTCAAACAGGCTATACTGAAGAATCGAATTGGACAAAGTGATTCGATCTAGCAAGATGCGAGTGGGAGCATTCCTCGTGTCTTCCGGACGATGCCAGACAAGATGTCCAACTCTCCTTCTCGACATCTTGCACCCAACTCGCGGAGTATCAAGAAAGGAACAAAATACAGGAAAAAAACAAGAGTAGCAGAATAGGAATAGGATAAGAAAGGCTTTCTATGAGCCATTCGCGCTGTATTCCAAACAAACACTTGCGAATCGTAAGATGAGATGAGAGTGCTGCGGACATTCTTCTTAGGCAGTAATGGACAGGTCAGGTAACCCATGTACCTCATTGGGAATTCAACAATGCGATCACTCTCATACCCTATGCACGTGTGTTCGAAAGATCAGTTTGAAAGAGCCCACAATAAAACACGAAGTTAGAAAGAAAAAGTGTAAATCGATAGCAAGGCAAGAGGCGTTGATCGTTCGGAGAACATATCAACACTTTTTCTTATGTTCAGCCCTGACGAGAAGAGCAATTGATACCCCAACAGTATCCGGAGGAATTCTTTCGTACAGATAAAGTGGTTGCTATAGTCCACACACGCGGTTCACCCTTCTTTCCCATTCCCTACGCTAGACGACTAGACATCCACGTTTTCTTTCGCTTACTGGTCCTCCCGTTGGCTTTCGTACATTGACGCTGGTAGCTTACTGCTAGTAGAAGCTCGCGCGACTGGAATTTTAATGTCGAAATGAGGAAGGTGCAAGAGCATGATGTGGAAAACGTCGCGAAGACTTCGACCGCTTCGGTAGGTGTCGAAGCGTCGAACGAGGGTGACTCGACGAAGGCGAGACGAAAAGAAAGGCACAAGATCCCTTCTGGTGCTGATGTTGCGTCCGTTTCGAGTAGACTGAGCGAGGAAGTGATCGATGGGAGACATACGTCAACGGGACAGAACGGATGGAACCAAGTCGAGGCGGTTTGGCATCCGTGCACAGTTATTCGCGGCTCGCAATGCTGCAGTGAAACGAAGAGGACAGTATAAGTATAGCACAGTACTCTAGAAATGACTGTAGAGTCTGGTGAGGAATGGAGAAGCAGAAGAAGAAAGATGTATACACGATGCTAGAGGGATGAAAAAGAACAGACATAGAATAAGGGTGACTTGATGTTCAGGCTGGCAGTCACGAGCCTCCTGCGGAAGGGTAGCGATCGTGGTATACGGCTGCCAGGTGGCGAGACAACATCTAATGTGAATACAAATTACTCTTGGTGCGCTTCGGTTACCAAGCTATCGAGGTGCGCAGTTTCCAACGGCTTTCTCAGTCTCTCAGACTTATCTTTCCTTTTGCCATCATCGCGTCTCCTTTTCTAACCTATAGGTTCGTCCATCACTGTATATACCTACAGTATCTATCTATAGTTATTTAGTTTCAGCCTCGTCGTTTGCCTACCAGGGCGTCAGAGTATGCTGCTGCTAATTACGTCTATCAAGGTCCCCTAGGTGGAAAATAACTGTCGGCGACTCTACAACCGTCACCATAAACCTTGTTGGATACAGGTTGCTTGCTTGAATTGTACGTCAACCTAAGCCAAGCCACGCACCCGCGTGTCCCCAGTAATTGCGATAAATTATGCGAGGCTGTCGCGATCAACCGGGAGTCAGGTAGTTGACGAAAGTGCTTCAGTTCTTGACGGCGACGACAACGACGACGTTGAATCTGGTGGCAGCAGGTCGGTTCAATGTCTGCGAACTATACACCCTGCGGTCTACTGAGCCTCAGGGAGGTTTAGTACTCTACAGTCCATGGTATAGTTGTACGTTTCTCGATATCAGACCCAACCCAAGGAGTGTCAGTAACGCAAACTCTAGGTGTTGTATTCAAACTTGAGATTTAATTATGTACGCCACACTATTCATTTCGTACACTTGATTGATTATGAAGGCTTATCATCCCTATACTGTTAGTTGCGTAAAAGAGTATTCATAGTGCAGAGGTCATGTGGGTAATACTTTTTTCTATTATGTTATAAAAAGATTCGCAAGCTTACCAAGAGCTTTTGCGATGCAAGGCCGCGCACATTAACTCTCGTCTGTTGTGTGCTCAACGAGTAAAGCAGAGTACAAAGAGGTGTTTCCATGTGCACAGCCCTCGCGGTTCACCCCGATGGTTAAAGAAAACCCAACGGGTCTTCTTTTTTTTATTTTTTTTTGCTTCTATCGCAAGGACAGCCACATGACCAGGGTAGATGTTGGTTAGCTATACGCGTGCCACTTACGAGCTTCAAACCATATACGGACACTTGGAGATTCAGAGCGGATGATGTCAAGAAGCTTATTAAAGATGATGAATGATTAATTTCATCGCTTTTTCGTCGTGTAGTGCTCAGGTGGTCAACCACATTGACGATACGATTCCTTTTATAAGCCAGAATAGCAAAGTAACGTCGCATATAGGGAGTGCAAAGTTCCAGATACTGAATCTAACAGTTGGAACCGTAAGTAGTTACGTGCGACTGCTGCCAATTCGGAAGTCGACTCTGTTCGAGCACGAAGCCAATACGTGATCTAAACGTAAAATCAGAAAATTTCCGAATAGCTTCAAGCCGGATATCGACCACGATTCTCGTAAATCATTCCTTAATCCGACAAAACCCTGTGCTAATGTGTTGAGAGCCAGGAGGCCAGGGTCCGCGTCCATGAATAGATCCAAAAAGGGGCTCTACGTGCAACCCTGAAGAGATACCTACCCCTGAAACCTGAAATGACCCAGTCAACCTAGTAACACTGTGACCCTGTATAAATAATCCTTATGTGCTCTTGCATAACGGGAAAAAATCATTTACAGTTCGAAATCCCTTCAATAACCCCTGCAGCACAGATTCATAAAAAAATTAGTAACCTTTCTCCCCTAGCAACAATAAATATCAGATTCGTGAATATGACCTTGGATTTAATTGTGAATATGCGAAATGCGCATGAGTGGGGTTTCCAGGTCTTGGTACCAGTCTTATGATGCGAATGCGTGAGCACACGCTACGTGTCAAGATCATCCTGATCCATCTTTCATCTCCCTATTTCATTCAGCCGATCTGTAGGTTCTGATTGTTCTCCCCTTTTCAATGTTCTATCCAGGATCAATCGACATCCTCCAGGCCAATATACGACTCGAATTCGAATTATACACAGTATACGACTCGTGTCAAATGTCGCAGCCGAATGCCTGTCCTTCACTACCATTGTAATGGTTTGTTTAATACGATATTAGAAATTTGTTTCCGCGCGGACAGCTGTTACTGCTGTTGAGCATCGGTTGCTTGCCATTCTCGTGCCTAGCACCATTGTCCTGGGCGTATAATGGGAACGCCTCGAATTCCCCGCAGAATCCGGAAGAGGACATGGTCGAACCTGGGGATCCTGGGGTAGCCACTAGTGATGCTGCAAGGGTTGAAAAAGGAACACGGATGCTGCAGGGGTGGATGAGGATAGACATGCAGTTGTACGAGGTTACGAAGGATAAATGCGAAGAGATTCAGCGAACCAACGAATACTCTCTCAGTTTCTCATTTCGCCTGTTTCACATCCTTTTCCATCCCTTCCTTCGCTTTTACTATTTCACTGCCTTCATTCCACTTTCGCTACGTCTCTTTCGCCACCCTCACAGCTCTAGAACCCAGGAAGCAAATGGAAACCCGCTTGCAGAATCGCACCACCAGCATCCGGCATCCTGGCGTTCCTCGGTGGTAGTCGCACGTTCAAAATTGATAAGGCTCCATCTTCCTTTAACTTGCTTTCCTTCTCTCCTTGGTCATGCTCATCCTTCCATTCCTTTCGTTTCCTTCCTTCTCTCGACGTCCACCTCTTCGTCTGCTCGTGTACTACCACTAAATTTATTTGGCCGGAGCACCTTTACGAATTCGAGGGCACGCGCGCCATTTCTGCTTAGTCTACCCTCTCGAACCACCACCTGACATATGAATGCCGTAAGTGGAGTACAGGAAAAGCTTTTCCTTCGTGCTTCTCTACGTGCACTGCACGTGTATACGTGCGCAGAGGGGATAGTACGAATATCCCAAGAGATACATTCCCATTGGATTATTCTCTTTAGAAAATCAATTGACAAAATTATGAGAAACATTCAGAGCTTTAGCAAAGACCACTCGATGGAATTGCTCCGTTTCCTATTTCTACACTATAAACAAGAAGGACTGGCTAGACGTTCTGTACAAGGAATCAGAATGTTTGCTGTTTCTCAGTCTCATAGTCGTCATAAATACCTTGGTTAATGGAACTGACAAACGAATAGTACTTCTCGATTTCGTGCACGTTTATATAGATCAACCTCAGGATTCACCTCGAATCGACCTCAGATCGACGGGCTAAACTTTCAGAGCTCATTCAGCTCGATGTTATCAAGTTTTCGAAGCGATTCGGTACTCTTGAGTCGAATCGGTTATACGAGTGAAAGAATGAGAAAGGATCTTTCTCTTGCTATCTGTTCGACGAAGCCAAAAGGAAGTCCCGCGAGTTACCGTGCCGAGAGCTCGATCAGTTAACAATCCTGTTTTATCGGAGTCCGGGTCTATTCTAACATCTTATGGCTATAAGATGCAGCAGTAGGCAGAGTCGCTATACAGCGGCTTGTTTATTCGACAGGACTGCTGCTTAAGGTACGGCAGCGCGTAACTCACTCGTCGTCGTCGTCGAGATAGAAAGAGAAACGGAAAGATCGAGAAAGAGGTCCAGACTATATGGTAGTGAGTATCGCAGAAGAAGAATGTCGGAAGCGCGGCTCGAGGGACCTCTCAGAGCTCTCACGAATGCCTCACTCCTTCGAGAGGGTCAAAGAGAAACGCTAATCGCCGAAGAAGATCTCGATTCCGTCACGAGCAATAAGGCACACCGTGCACCTCGTTTCCTATCGTACACCAACAACCAATGCATTAGTATAATATCAACGTTATAAATATCCACAGTACGAATTAATTTGTTCGCGGAATCGTTATGTGTTTTATCGTTGCTCTTGAATTTATACGAGACGGTAAAATAGTCCCGTAAATTATGCTGTTTTAACGGCGATCGCAACAGGATATCGAGTCACACATGAATTTCAATATCAATTTGACCATCTCTGAATGAATTTTAATGGTTTCATTCATTCACGAATTTATCAGCTTTCCAGCAATTGGATATCATTTTCTTTACGTTTCTTACATAAAAAAATTAAGTGAATTAAAAGTATCAAATTATTTTAGTACAATTTTCAGCAATTACGATTTCCCAAATTATGCAAATAGTAATGCGATCCATATAATCGTCGCAAAAAATGTAAAATTGACCGTTATTTTTTGTTTACACACAATTAAAAAAACCTATAGAAATGTGAAAAAAACATAGACCATGATAAACCAAGCGAGTTTCGACGATTATGTTCTTCGTGTCAGAGGTGTCAGAATTCTGATGATGGGGGAAGTGGACGTCGAGAATATGACAATGGGTGAAAGGTTGATATCACCTGGGGTCCTCATCTCGCGTTCCATTCACTGTATGTCATATATATACCTATATAGGTATATATCCCATATATATGTATTCGGAACGATCGACAACGATTCTACTCAACGCGTGAAGCCTTCGTCACGAGTAGAGTCAAGCCCGGTGACTTTGATATCCAGCACTCTCGCAGCTTGCATCAGATCGAAAGAGGAAGCAAGAGCGAGAGATATGACATTCGATAGGCTCACATCTGCCTTACTCGCAAACACACGATACGTATCCTCGTTACGAAGGCATCGAGGGACGGAGTGCACGGAATTTTTGAAATCTTACGCCTTACAAATGTAGGAGATGAGGTGTGACTCCAGAAAAAAAGGACAAGTCACGTTTGGTTGTAAAAAAAACGAAAAAAAAAACATCTATGTTGTGAAAGTAACGAGAGTGTCAGGATATTCACGGGTTACTGAGTTATTATTTTTGGATAAGCTTGACATGTCGAGAACCGGTATCGAAAGTGCGAGGGTGTGAAAATTCATTTTTTAAAAGCACGTAGATTGTAAATTATGCGAAGCTTTCAAGGATCAGTGGTTGATCGTTCTGCGCTTTCGATAGGGGATTGATGAGCACAGAGACTCATCTTTAGCGAGAATACATTATGCGTAACGGTGGTTGTGACGAGGGGAATCGGGATAATATATTGTCGCCGAAGCCTCAGCGTAACCCTCATAAGAATATACCGAATCATATTTCAGTGTATAATTGAATCTCGTACACTCGGCTCCATCATCTGACATATTTTCTATCCTCTCATTATTTATTTCTGCACTCTAATCATCAATCATTATACCCCCTCTCGCATAAATATAACAAAAAAAAAGCATTTCGGCTTAGCAATGTGACTAATGGCATCGCTATTTCAGACCCCAAACCCACACGTTTTGCTTGATGATAAAACTCATTCCTTAAAATTGTTTTATCGCGTGACTACCGCTGAACAAATAAAAGGATCGAAGGCGAGGCGTACGAGCACCTCGTCCTTTAATGTAATAAAAAAGTAAGTATTTATGCCAGCGTACAATTCAGTCCACGTTGGATTTCATTCCTGCAAAAGTGACAACGCTGAAGACCAGCAAAAGTAATTAGGGGTGGCTTCAGAGACCACCGAGCACGTTATTATACTTTTTTTTTCTGCTTCCGTAAGTAAGGATCGTGTCGCGAACCGAGACACGAGGTGGAAAAGTCCCACGGGTGACCTTTCCCCCCCCCAAACACACCCTCGATCTGAAATGGCGAATGTATGGAGGGAAACGTGGCCCTCTCGGACTCGACTCACTTCGTCGTCATCCCCTGCTATCTATCGCGAAGCGTCAAGGGTAGCAGCGGCCGAGCAACAGACAACCCCCCGGGAAGTGCCGAAATACCCTGTCATCTCCTCTTCGTTTCGTCTCCACATCCTGTGGTATACGTGCGTACACGTATATTAAGTATCCCGAAGATACTTTTACGTGGAACACAAGGGAGGTGTTCGTATTTTGACACGACCGAAGAAAAAGTCACATATAATCATGTCGAGCTCGGATGAGTCGGGGAACTAACTTTCGAAAGTGACAAATTTTTAGTTTGTCACGTTGACTTTTAGGAAATTGGATAACAGATACTTTCATATATCAGGTTGACACGTAAACAAAAAAAAAAAATTGCGTTACTTAATGAATAAATTTTGTTCATCAAATCGAATATTACTTCTGAGCCAATCTGATATTATTTATGACGACAGTGATTAAATACAGTGCATTGGGTAATGCGACCTATGTATGTAAAATATGGGCGGTGCAGGATGCAAAATCGTTTGACAATTCGCGTTGTCATCGACACACGGAGATACGGTCTAGAGTTTCAACTGCACGAAGTTCAAGGGTGATGTATGGTAAACGTATACATGAATATACGCGGGGGAGTATATAGTATTGCGATACTCGTGGACCCACGCAGACTTCCCGGTACGCCCTGGCAGGATAGAAAATAATACGTATAAGAATTAAACAGAGAAATCGTTCGCTAACTCGCTTATCACGATACACTCGGACTTATCAAAGCTCGTGTCGTGTTGCCTCTTCACAGGACAAGATTAAAACGTTGAATACTACTTGCTGTCGAGATCGAGACATAAATTGTCGAGAATTGAGACAAGAAATACATTCTCCACAGATAGAAATCTGCCACTTCGTTAAACAAGACATTTAAAAAAAAATTGATTCTATTACATTCTTTCCAGAAAATTACCCTTCCACTTGTTAACAACTTTCAAACATCAATATCAAGAGTTTATGTAAATATCGAGTATGGATAATCCTTGATTACGTCGGTTATCGTGTAATCAGCTGGAATACAAACTAATCTGATTAATCGATTAATCACGCAGCATTAATTTAGTTCACACGTACTTAAACGTACATATTGATGCACATTTTCCTGCCACTATATTGCTATTTCGAATAGCAATACGCCCAGGAAATACAGACTTTTATTGGACCAGCCCAATTCATTTCGTATATCATAAGTTGCTAATTAGCCAACCAGATGGACACACCGTTTGTGGTAGTATTGGCTTAGTATGGCCAATAAGTTCCCGTCGTATATTGCCCTGAGTTTCCCCCCTCACCAAGTTGGCCGTTGTTCTGTCGGAGGTTTTACGGCCGGTTGGTGGTCGCAACCGCGTCGAGCTTTCCACCAGAGCTTTCTTCTGCTCCTCTCGAGACCGGAAACCGCAGTTTATACTCGAGGGGAAAGCAAAAAGAGATACAGCAAAAATGCACGACCGAGATCCGGCGACAAGTATAAAAAAGAAGATCTATACCTATACCAAAGATAAAAAGAAAAATAGGAACAAGTGTCGCGACGTATAATTTTCAAATAGAAGACTCTAATACTTGAATTAATAAAATCGTCTTAAAAATACAATCTATGTTACAAGTCTGTAGTAATTTTTAATTTCAAATAAAACGAGTCGATATACAACAATTATCGATAATTATGCAAAATGCGCTGATAAACAATCAAAGAAACTAATTAGTATAATATCTTTAATTGCATATAAATCGATTAGCAAAAATTCGACATAAACCTCTGCAATTTGAATAAAGTGGTGGGGGACAACACTTGAATCCTTCGGATCGTTGATCAGAGTTCTTACTGACAGGTGGTCGCGACATCGGCGAACATTCGGAAAATCGATATTTCCATTTAATTAGAGGACATTCCGTTCAGCATGTTAAGAAGGGAGGAAAGGGTTGAAGGCGGACATCGAACCACAGCGACGAGAACGACTACGGCAACCCGTCCACG